>CAHIKZ030001559.1:357500-367500 GCA_903632075.3 Acanthosepion pharaonis
GAAAAAAGAATGTTAACAACAAATACTTTTTCACACCCAACCCAGTTCTGCGGAAACAGAATCAACGTTGAGTTTAAGTAAGCGAATGAGCCAATTGGAGTACAGTGCCATGCAGATTTAAATTTTTCCCATTTGTGACGAATGCAGCTATCGATTTTTTTTGCATGCTAGTTAACATTCGTGTCAGTCAGCTGTTGGCTCTCATAATGGCCAATAAAATCTTCCTGCCTATTCATGGCAGCCAGCTATATGCTCTCACTCTGGCCAGGAGAAAATGGTCGCAAACTACATGAAAACTGCCGTAGAAACATGAAAAAATTGATTATTTCCACTATCGATGGGTTGTTGGAAAATGTAGTGTCGGTTTTGACCTTCCCGCTAACTTGGAGCATGTGCATGTAAATTTTGTTGTAAATCCGTCGAAAATTGCGGTCGTGCATTCGTTATACCCCCCCCCACACACACACAGAGTGGGTGGTAGTGGAGACAAGTTCCCACTTTTTATAACATGTTCTCATGGCATGCATTTGAAATAGCCCCTGATCACTACACCCAGCTACGACATGGAGGAGGGGCATAGGAGAAGTAATGATGCCTCATAACTAGTTGCTTCGAGGAGATGTACCTCATCAGACAATGATATTTTCCATGTAAGAGAAGGTAAATATTGATTTAAAACTTTCCCTTGCGGTCATTTCCAAATACAGAAAAGGCTCTGAAGTAAACCTAAAAATAAAATACGGAGTGTTACCCCGAAAATGGTGTATCAACTCTGATCAGCTTTAGGAAACTTCTGCAGATAATCCAGCCTTAAATCTAATCTTTGGATTCTGTCGTTACGGACCGAAAGATGAGGGTTAAGTGGTCTATGCAGGACACGGATTCAGTACATCATCGCCCAGTCCTGTTTCCTGGAAAGGTGACTACACTTCCACCACCAAATATTAACCCAAGGCTTTGTTCTCATCTCACAAGATAAACAGATACCTGTAATTATTCATGTACAGAAGAATACTGAAAATACCTTGGATGGAATGTGACATAACGGAGAAGATTTAAGGGAAAAAAAGTGAAAAAAAGGGAAAAGGCACATCCTTTTAGAAGTATAAAGAGACAGATAACAATTCTGGGACACATAATGAAGAAAAATGTTGAAGAACTTGACCCTCACAAGGGACAGAGAGAAATAAATAGTAACAAACTTAAAGGATTTGTGTTAATGGATGTGAAAACAGGTAGAGAGGAAATGATTGGATGGGGACAAGTACAACTTAGAGATATAAAGGATAAGAAGTTTTTGGAAAGCTCTAACCAAACACGCCATAAATAAACATGGTAACAAAAATGCGTAGCGGAAGATAAATAGAAAATTATATATTCATGAAAATGAATAAAAAAAATAAATAAAATATTTCTAACTAGTTTAAATTCGCACCCCGTGCTCACTTTTAATTAGTTCCTGCGATGAACCAAACATAAAGCGACATTTAATCAAGCTTAGAAAACGGTAAGGATAATTTTGAAGAAATAAATTTGTAATTCTCAATTCACTTCAAAACTTCGAGACATCTCTTTAACTCTGATTCGGGCTATAAGCCTAATTCCGGAAAAGCGACCAGTTTGGTTCATAATTCCGATTTGGGCCGAAATTCGCATTCAGTCCAAAAATTGAGTTTTCAAATCACAAAAACTGTGGAACTTTAAAACCTCACATCACTAAACCTCTCAATTCTACTCTAATTCCTTGGAATTTTGAAAAAATAAAATTGATATCTTCAATTCACAAGGATTTGGAGATATTTTAAACTAACTTTAAAACAAAAATGCTTAAATTCACAAAGTTTTTGTGCTATTGTAAAATACCTAATTGTTTTCTAGTTACTTTAACATTGAAATTTTAAATTTCCCCTGCTCATATGGATAAAAATCTCAATAGTGGAGGTTCAACAACCAGATGACCTGCATATTTACAACTCCATGACAATCCTGATTCGAAAAATCTATAACATGTAGAGCAAGTTTGGCTCGAGTTAGAGGTGTTTCAAACACACGGACAGAATATGACGTTTATTTATTTAAACTACTATTAAAATAAATAACACTCTTGATAATTAATGTTACACACAAGCATACACACAGATATATATATATATATATATATATATATATATATATATATATATATATATACTATTTACATTATTCGGATTATTGTCCTCATCTTCGTCGCCATATTTATTACAACGATTCGGCCGTTGTACGCTCCGGCCTTCTTCAGGTGGTTGGAATGTCGACCTGAACCCTTTATTTCGCTCACTGGGGTAGACTGTTCTAGTTCCACGTACCATGTTTTAATGGATGTCAGTTGTCAGTTATCTCCTGTTAATTCTCCTCTCCAATTTCTCCACTGCCTTAACCGGGTATTGAACTTTGGATCCTGTCAGTAGATCTAACTAACGCTTTTATCCACTGTGCCATGTGTCCTTGAGGAGAATACTTCTCTTCTTCGACCACACCCCACTAGCAATGGCTAAATAACAGGACAGATTGGATCCTAAAGATGGCTACTGGTCTCGGAGAAGAAAAACCTTGAATTTAAACTGTATTTACCCTGGCGAAGCACATACTATGCTGTTAAGGAAAGGATCGTTCGCATTGACTCGATGATTCCGACTACGGTAGATTCATTCTTTTATTGCAATACTCACAACGTTTCGGCCGTTGTACGCGACGTCCTTCTACAGGTGATATTTCTTGGAAACCCTTTATTTAATCCACGGGGGTGGATTGTTCCATTTCCACGTCCCATATCTCTTCATAGCTCAGTTTCAGTTAATTTTCCTTGTCACGATGAATTAGAACAATCTACCCAAGTGGACTAAATAAAAGTTCCGGTTCGAAATTAAGAGAAATATCACCTGAAGAAGACCGGGGCGTACAACAACCGAAACGTCGTGAAGATGACAACAAAGATGACAACAGCAGTCCGAATAATGTAACTAGTGTAAATTTAACAAGTTTATTGCAGCTTCCCAAACAGAATGACCCGGGCTTAACTCGCACGTAAAACAGCACTAGAAAGCTGTTGCAAGATCCAATTTCTTTGCCCTTAGGTTAATAGACAAGTGAAACTGTTAACTAAGTTGTGTTGTGAATGCACCAGAACTAAGTATTTCCTGAGAGGGAATCTGAGGATTTTGCTCAAATGAGCTGAAGGATTCTTAAAATATAATTTTCTCCTTTATATGTTTCTCTCTTATTTTCCATGAATTTCAATGTCATCTTTTCCATTCTCTCTTAAAACATACATAAATATTTAAGTTTTTTTTTTCTTTTTCCTTGCTAGATTTTTCCATCTCCAATTTATAATTCGATTGTAGTCAGTTTCCTTTGCTGACATCTATACATTCTGTCATTTTACAATTGATGTTTAATCTCTTCTCTTTTTTATTTCTACATTTTTACATTCTGTAAAATTTCCTGTAGTTTTCTATCTGGACTAGCGATACCATAAACATCAGAATCATTTCTTTGTCTTTATTTAAATTCCATTTTTCTGGTATGACAGCGCACGTACACTGAAAATGATGCTGTTCATATTTCATTCGACAAGAACAGCGGATCGTCTCATTGCGTATTAGTCAATTTAGGCGGTGGTTATTTTGACCTTTTATAAGAGCGGATAAACAAAGAGTAATCGACTCAAGATGAACAGCACCTCTACAATGGCCTTTCACGTTTAGATCATTATTCTTTTCCCTCCATGAAACAAACTTGATCAGCCGTTCCAGTGACTAGAAAATATCAAAAGATTCTCCGAAAATATCATTTATTCAAAGCTATAATCGATAGTATTTTTTGTGATGTAATGACATGTAAAGTTTCATTCCTAAGCGATAAGGACATTATACAGAGTATAGGCTGCAAAACCAACACATTAACCATAGTTATCGAGGCGTGTGTTCAAATACTATCGTCGGAACAAGATAATGGTGGGTTGTTTCCTTATAGAGAATATTCGGTATTCATTGCTCGAGAAGTTAGTACTACAGCTGGCTAAAATTTATAAAATCATTCTCTTAAAATATTTTTTCATTGAAGCATTTTTCTCAAGTCAAGTATTTGCTATCACTTTTTCCAACATTTTGGGGGTTTCCTTCCTGACCTTTATTTGGAGTAGTGTGGAATATCAACATCTTGATGAACTCATTATTTTCTCTTCGAGATATCTATTTTACTTGTTGCTGTTGAAAGAACTCAAGCTATTTTTTTATTATTTCATGCCATTTTACCATATCTATTCAGAAATATGTAAACTATCACCCGCATACAATCGCTTTCTCAGACCAACATATCAAAAGGAAACGTGTAGGTCTTTGCGAGGACCATCATTCCTGGTGGAATGATGCTATAAAATCACAAGCAGAACATTTGACACTGAGAACATAATGGTATAATAACAACTGACATTTCATACTACCTTCCGGATAATAATTGTTGACATTCCACACGACATTAAACAAAGGGTGAGAAAGGAAACACCAATTAATACTGAAAAGAAGATATCCTTAATAGAACCCGAGAAAGCTCTTTTTCTTAAAAATTCTCTTAAAAGTTAAGGTTTTATATGCTTCAGCTGACAGCGGCAATGATTATTCAGATCAATAAAGGGGTAATAATGTTACAGTTTTTTTGGGGGTATATGTAACTAGTGAGCCAATCCAAATGAGTTAATTTCCTTTATAGTCTATCAATAGAAGGTTAACCAATCAGAAATCGCAGAACATTGTATCCGTCGTGTATAAAGGCGGTCATTTTTGTTTACCCTACTGGAAAGACCAGTGCCAACTTGACAGGCGAACATGATAGAAGGAAGAACTACGCTCTGCTACTTTGCTACGATATACACTTTAAACCTGAACTGCCCTTTCCTACTGTCTCCGAAATATTCACTGGCAACCTCTGGATTCTATACTCGAAGACGACCGTCAAAATGTCGAACAAATAATACCATTACATTTGACGTTTCCTCTTCCCGGTCTAAGATGGTTAACTGTGTTTAAAGAAGATGCACAAGAATATACTGAAATCACCCACAAATATAAAATTGAATTCAACTAATTAGTGTATGAAAGAAGAAAAAATCTTGACTGTTTTCGACGATTCTATTTCCACATTAGATAACACGTTTGCTCGTGTAATGTTTTATCTGGCAGATGTTTATATGTATATCTTTCATATACGGTATTAAAAAAAAGTAGGTACTATATTTCATTTTATTGGCATTCATATGAAAATGCCTAGGTAACTTTGTTTCATTTGCAGTAAAGAACCCATTAGTTTTCGGTGTTCCACTTGTATGGCCTTGTTTCTTATTACATTACACTTCGATAGGTTAAAATTGTTAAACACTGTCACGTAGTGTTTTCAAAACTGATAACACCAGACAACAAAAATATTTTTGTACTGAATATTAGGACGTTTTTAGAGTAAATCAATGTCACTAAATCCGAAAATGTACTTAAATCTGTTGAATTGGCTTTTCTTTTCATGATAATCCACCTCAATAAAATTCAATTATTTAATTTTCTCCGAACATGTTCGTCGCTTTTTTATGTTAGGGGAGATAACTCTACCCAAGAAAGAGAATTATTCGCAGTGAGTACAGGGAATTACTTCCGGACATAATATTTCCCTATATGGACAGAAACAAGATGGCTACCGTTTAAACACGCGCGCGTGAGTTGATTTTTTAATTCTTTTCCATCTACCTGTATCAGCGATGTGAGACAAAAAATAAGTATTGTTGGTATTTCAAATACAATCGTTCTTTTATTTTACATCCTTTTTTATCTTATCAATCCGGGATATAACAGTTTACATTCCTTGAAAATGCATAATTCTTTCTATATTAATGAGAAACTGAGACCTATCTCTCTTCAGATCAAGCAAAAATGATTAAAGTTTGCCGGCCACTACCACCGAGCGGGCAAGGAAATCGTCTCATCCTTATTCCTAGGTTATCCTTGTGGTAGTGTCTTCTCACGAAATTTAACTTTCCTAGATACCATAGCTCGGGATTCAGGGTTGGACATATGGGATCTGGGGAGAGAAATACATGACAGAACAGATTGCAAAGGGATTGCCAATGGTGTTCTGACCAAACATAGGCAGGTCGAATGATGATGATGATGATAATGATGATGAAGAAGGAGAAACCCTTATTATCATTGCTCTTGTTACAGATACAAATAACAGTATAGAGACCAGACAGCTCCAGACTATCTGGCGCTACCAGTCATGCAGACAGGATTTGTGCATTGGTCTCTGCCTGCGACCTAGTGTCTCTATATTTCAAGTATACAACATCTAAATCATGTAATCTATGCGTTTATGAAAGAGAATAACTTCGTTATAGCAAAGAAAAGCCTACTGAAATGTTATAGAATGTCAGATTATTATATTGCACTGAATTCTGGACATTCTCCTGACAGATTAAGATGAAACTTGTGGTTCTGCAGAAGGATGCCGAGAATGACGAGGATAATAGATATCTTAATAAAGCGAAAAAAGGTTTGTAAGAATTGTACTTAAATCTTTTGGATCCAATGTAAAGTCAAATCAAGGATATTTGGTTTACCAATGTTGGGGCGACAACCCAATAATCATTATAAAGATAACCTCTTCTGTTTGATGAACGCGAACGTGTTAGAACGAAAACCGTCATTGGAAGTCGTGGCATTATCCTGATATTGTGTCAGGATAAAAGCTAAATCCACATTGTAGTTGCGTTCCCGTTCTAGTTTTTACTTGCTTGAAATTTATCATGATGATAACACTATGAATGTTGCAGAAGCAAATGCATAAAGTATCCGTCAGTAGCAAAAGCAACAGGAGTAGTATTTATCGTTCGAAATTGCGACATTTTCAGTCGGCAAAAAGTGAAGATTTTCACACGAGAAGAGCCGAATGATTTTGATTAGAGATCTAGTTTTATCAGAAGAAACAGCGGAGGTTTTAGTCTCCTTTATCATTGAGCATCGTGTTCTTGAATCTTTCGCGTGACAAGGACGAAGAACTTGTTCTTTATTTTAGTGTAGTGTGACATTGTGTTTTCAACAACATCCATCGCATTATTTTAGTAATGACACTGTCAAAGTACACCCCGGCTCCCTGGAATTTATTTACTGACAGATTTAAACAAACTTTGATATATGTGGATTGTTGCACAATGTTGGAAGTTTTACTCCTATCCCTGTTCGTCATTCAGTGATCTTCAGCGAACGACACGAGTGTAAACTGCGTCTAGAGATGATATGCAAGTTATGAATTGGTATAAAGAGTTGCGTCTTTAATGTTAAAAGTCCTATTATGATGTTGTTTAGATTCTACTCAATATTATTAACTTAGATATATAGTGATAGAGAAAACTATTGTTTTTGGTTGAAAAAAATTTTACTAAGTTAACAAAACAGACTAATTTCACTGTCAGTAATTTATTTGCAACTATTTATTTTGATACTTTTACATTATTATACCTTGTAAAACTAATGTAAAAGATGAAAAGATTTTAGAACAAATTCGTCAATTTCTTAAAGGAAAAACAGAAAAAAAATCTTATTTTAAAAATAAAAGATATATTAACAAAAAATAATAAGAACCTCCTAAAATTTATTGTACAAATGCTCCTTTCTTTTCAATAACTCTTAGCAGCCTATTGTCAACATCTGATGTTAGATTTTCAATTTTAGCGGCTGGTAAGTTGTTTGCAGCAACTTTAACTGACTCCCAGAGGTCACACTTGCTGTTGAATTGCCTTCCATTAGAATAAATATCTCTCTTGAGTATGCTCCACAGGGTCTCAATGGGATTCGAGTCACAGCTATTTGAAAGCCAGTTCATAAGAGAATCTTCAACAAATCCTTTTTCTTTCAACCAGGATTTAGTAAATTTGATGCATGACTTGGTGCGTTGTCTTGCATAAAGATCATAGATCTACGCTTGGCTAAACACTGGTTATGAAGCCATTCAAAGAAATATTGCTCCAGAAAATCACAGTAACATTTGGAATTCATTTTAACCCCGTCTTTTAGTTTAAATGGACTCACGAGCTAATTACCAGTAATCCCAGCCCATATCATGATCCCACCACCGCCTTGTTGGCGTTAAAAAATTTTCTTGAGTCATGTTGCTTGCAAACCCATCCTCGAGCCCATCCATCGGGCCCATCGATGGTGATCCTTGATTCGTCTGTAAAAAGTTCTTTACTGAAATCAGTTTTCATGTAGTTTTTTGCCCACTGCAATCTTCTTTCCTCATGTTGTTTTTTTTTTTTTTGTTAAAATGGGTTTCTTTATTTGATTTGTTACATCAGCAAACTTCCTTAATGCTTTACACCTTGTTTCCCTTGACACCACAGGAGCTCCAGCGGCCTCAAATATGAACGCGCTTGAAGCATTTTGGGCGTCTTATTAATTCTCCTCGGATATGTGGTAGATCTCGCTTTGTTAAATTCCTGAATTCAGCCTGAGACTTTTTTTCCTTGGTTGAATTCCCATTTGACATATTTTCTTGATTGTTCGATGAACCCTTTTCAAATCCTTAGAATTTTGACGCGAAGACTTTCCTTTGCTAATTTCTTTGATTATATAGTTCTTTCCATTCATTGTTGGTTCTTTTTCACGAGCCATAATACTAAATTCTAGTTCTTGCAAATAATCTCTTGACGCTGCTAATTGCTATAATTACTGAAAAATACTAAATATCAATCTGAAATTGAAAATGGGGACTTAATTGCTTTCATGCTTACTCGCTATACATAATAGTACAAATTATTTCATTGGATAACACATATCTATGCATTTTACATAAAATATTTGACAATACCTCTTTTGCATATAATCTCTAGACGCAGTTTAAAGATTTTTTTTTTCCACAAAAACTGTTATGGTAAACATTAGCGGATGAAATGTGTGGATATTTAAATTGTTAACTATTAGCTGGGCTGCAGGATGGTTTTACCAACTACCCATATTTACTTTGTCTATGGGACAACAGACACAACGATCAGCACTGGGAAAAGAAGGATTGGCCTATTTGTGAGGCGGCTCTTGTGGGGGGAAGAAATTTGCCATAAATGAACCGCTGGTTAACCGTGATCTCACCATCCGGCACCCCATTTCATATCAATTTGGTCCTAAGGAAACAATTGGTCAAGACATTAGATCAAGATGGCGGTTACTTCATTTATATCAGCTCAGAATTTCCTGGTATGAGTAATAAGAAACTGAAGACAGGAATTAACTACATCAACAATTTAATGGTTAATAGCAGGTTGTATTGAGTTTTATAGATTTGGTTAGCATCTAGTCAAAGAGAAGGACAGCTAAGAATGCAAAACCAATTGGGGATGTGGTAAGCAACTTAGCCCCGTAAAAATACCTGGATTCTACGGAGGCTACAGCAAAAATATGTAGCTTTCTGAATCTGTAGGATTTTCTGTCACAGGAAAAAAAACAACAGCAAGAGGATCAAAAATTTAAAACCGACATCACTATGTCTCCATGCATGCGGAAGAGTGGAGAAATTTTTTTATTGTCTGAAAGGAAATAGCACTGAAAATCATAACATCAGCCGGCTGTTTGTTTCTGAAGATGCTACTGAAATCACCTGTTGAATACGCAAAGTGCAGTGAGTTTTAGAGTTTCCAAGTCTTGGCAAGGAATATTTTCTAGCAGAATACAAATGACCTCCGAAGTATCTCATCCTTTTCTTACAGCTGATCGTGATAGACTGTTTTTCCTGATGTATGATTTCAAGTCTAGGGCATCATTACTCAACATTCTAACAACGCGTGAGATATACCTTTACATAACACGTTTGGTCTTGTTGAAATCTTTGCGAGTTTTCTTCTTGAAGGTGTTAATAAAATCTCGATTCTTCTTTTTCTCGACGCCAAATCGCTCAAGCGCATGACACCAATGCTTTTGTTATTGTATAC
>CAHIKZ030001559.1:370000-504023 GCA_903632075.3 Acanthosepion pharaonis
CAAACACGATTACTGATTAAAAATATTGAGTTACAACGAAGATTAACCGGGTAGAGATATTCCAAGCGTAGCTTAGATGTGGCACGAGGCCGAAATTATGAGGCAACCAGTGAGAATCGAACTTATTACTGAGTTGTAATTTTTACTAGGTTGACATGCTTGCTAAGCATTACACCCCCTCAAGGAGTCAAAAGATTGACGGTACAAATTATAATGCTATATGTGATTTAATTCATAAACATTCCAATTTATAAACATTCAAATTGACAACGAATTCGAAAAGTGGACAAAATATGTTTCTCCATTAGGACTTTTGAAGGAAGCATGAGCATATTATGCGTGTAAGAAGGATGTTTGAAACGGCATAGAAAGGAGAGGAAAGATAATGATAAAAGCACTGGACACATTGAGACAAAAGAAACAGGGGTAAACATCAAGTAACCGCCTTGCATAATTTGAGGAACCAACATTCAAAGAAGTCTGTAAGCATTTCAGAGTTCTTATCGACTACGCTCTAATGAGACATGGTACATCGAGTGATCCTCGTTCAGTTGGAATTCCACCGATGTTCCTTCGATTCCCTTTAGCGCATACGTTCGGAAAGATATGTCTCTCTTTCCTTTTAAGGTCTAATATACCAGTGAAAACATAACTCTATAGACATGTTTGGCAGCAATTCTAAGGGAAAAATAACTCCGAATCCATTAGAATGGCGCCTGATTTATTTGCATACAGTTGACCAGTACTCTGCTATCACTTCAAAAAAGCATAGGTAGTGTTTTTATAAGAATGAAATCCTCCGAGGCTAAAGAATTTCTAAAACTACTGCTGTGGCACAATTTACGAGGCAGAGAAAGGAAGAGAAAGAAAATAAGGCAGAAAGAAAGGCGAGCCGAATCGTAGGTGATAAGCAGCCACACACACGGCTAAGAGACAATGAAAATATTGATAAGTAACAAATGAAAAAGGGTGTCATTACAATGACAGGGAATTTCTGAGTAAAAAAAAAAAGAAAGGGAAAGAAAGAAGGAATCAGATGTGTTTTGATAACGGCTGTGTTATCTAGGTGCGTAAACGAACGGCTGGACCACTGGCCAGGGAAAAATTCAAGTGAAAATGCTATTTCGATAAGTGACGAGAAACAGGCCACTAAAAAGGACTTTGGACAGATATGAAAAATTAAATGCCACACAAGCAGTGCCGCTGACCGAATTTTTTTCAACGAAACAACTTTGGCCTGCGATAATAAAATTATGTTATCAGGAATATGTACCGAAGTAAAATGAATGGGGACCCAGAAGTGTTTTTCTTTCTTCCTTGGAGGCGACAGACTGACTGAAAACTTTGGGGATATTTCTTTTTTGAAGCCATGTTAAGAAGACCACCCATCCTGATAAATTAGCGATAAAATACCTGACAAACACCACGTGTAGAACAAGAGTTGTCATATTGTCCGTTCGTGGCTAGAGAAATGATAACGGCGATTTAAGCGGAAGAAAAGGGAAAGAGAAGAGATATTTTTTTTTAAGTTAAGCAAGATATTTTTTTTTCCCGAAACAAAGCCACGGATTGTTCACGCCAGACTAAGACATCATTGGTCAAGTGGTGGTCACGTGACGCACGAATGAGAAGGAAAGATACCCGACCAAGACCTCATTGGCCGAGTGGTGATCACGTGACGCACGAAGAAGGCTGTCGACGCCCCATCCAGAGTATAATATGAGAAGCTGCTGCAAAGAAGTGGGGAAGGCAGTTCACGCCCTCAGAGGTATGGTGAGAAAGTGGGAGGAGGAAAGGTTCCCAAAAATGGAAAAAAGTGGAAAATCCCTAACCAGAAATAAAAAGAGGTGGATATGTATTTAGAATTATCGAGGAACCCAACGACGCCAACAGACCCACCCCGGTTTTGGTCGGCGTCAATAAAAAAGCCCCAACAGGCAGGCCCAACAGGCAGAAATCAGTTTCAGGCTCCAGTTCAGAGTTGAGTTTCAGAGTTGAAGCCGCCTCGAGATAGCTGACCAAGATTTGACGCAAAATTCCGGACTCCTCTTCAACCCAAAACAATTATTTTGAAGAGCGACTTAGAACCAGACCACCGAAATAATTTTTCGACTTTCGTCCAAAGACACACCGAAACACCAATTTCTTAGAGAGCAAACAACTTGAAGCGTTAAAACTGCCTAGCGGAAACAACGTGTCACAATCCACAGAACGGGTCGGGAGATAGATGCAGTCCTATGTATCGAACAACTAGACATAAAGTTAGTTACCTTTTTCTTTGATGCTTTGAACTTTTGAGTTTTCATTTTATTTTTATTTTATGCATATTTGTGTAGTATCATCCCCGTTGAACTCAGTTTGCATTACGGCCCCAAGCACTGTTTGATCTCGTCTGCCTAAGATCAATTCACAACGTGGGTAGGCGGACTGGAGATGAATGCAGTAACCTTGGTAACCAGGCGTTGGAAGCGAGTTGGGAACGACGAGGCTGATATCAAATCTAACCAGATTCCCACCCGAATCACCAAAAGGTTAGAACGTCACATTTGGGTGCCGCGACCGATACCAAGCCAGTTGGTCGTCACAGGACGAGACAACACGACTGACGCGACAGGCGGACGTCACGTTTGAAGCAGCGACACCCGAACGGAGCAGCGAGGAGCGAACAGCTGGTGTCGCGGCGAGGACGTCAAAATTGGTGCTGTTTGGGGACGTCACAACTGGTGCCGTGGTAGATCAGGATAGAACGTCACAGTCGGCGCTGCGACCGGGGACGAGGTCCCCAACCATCGAAGGTTTTGAATTCAGAGTTGTCCTTCTCCTTGACCAGTTGCCATCCAAGGAATGAACGCTATCTGTCCTAACTATTTACCACTTAGCTGGAGGGAGAAGAATAGGATTCACACGTTTCCCAAGTTTTATTAGCACATGCAAAAGTGAATGTAATGGATTCGACTGGAATATATATATATATATATATATATATATATATATATATATATATTTATATATATAAAAGAGAAAATTAAAATATATATTTAAAAATAAAGCATAATATTTTTTTAAATCACATAAAAACACAATTTTCTCTCGTTGAAACTTATATAACCTCTTCCTTTTTATATATATATATATATATATATATATATATATGTATGTATGTATATATATATTCAAATAAAAAGAAATGACAGTAAGATATGTAATCCGGTGTTCTTGTTGATATTTTTATTTTTTACAAAATATTGCTCAATGTAAATTTACAGAGCATTAATATTATAAATTAAATGAAAAAACATATTTTAAATCAGTTAATTTATATATATATATATATATATATATATATATATATATATATATATATATATATATATATATATATATATATAAGATAATATTGTTCCAGGTGAAGTTTCAGGAAATTCCGGTTGGATATACTTCCAAAATCTTGTTAAATATCCATAAATCAGAATACATTTTTGTCGGTCGAACCGAGGGATTATCCCGTTTATATTTCTTCAATTATAATTTAAAGTAAAATCATGTATTTGACTCCCACGTGTTTCACTGCCAATATACATTCGTCCTTCTTCTCTGAGTCGTGTTCTTTCAAGAAGTTAGCGATCATGGCTCTTCACAATTTCCGGTCCTTTGAATCACTTACCAATGTTCGTCTTTTTTTATCCCTCCGAAAATCCTCTCCTGCCAAAAGGTGCATTTTGAGCTGATTTCCTTTCCCTCTCTTCCTTTCAATATGTCTTGTGAGTATCAAAGCTCCTCAGCTCTCCTTCTTTATCATGTGCTTTAAATATTCCAATTGCCTTTTTCCGATGTTAAATATAAGTGTCCATTCTGTTTCCATTTTCTCTCAAACGTCATCTTTGCTCAACTTCTGTCCATGCTATTCTCAGTATCCTTCTGTAGAGCTACAGCTCTGTAGCCTCAAGTTTCTTCTTCATTTACGGGGAAATCATCTAGCAATCATTGCCATATCGGAAAGCCCATATTACCTTGAAGTTCACTATGCATTTCTTTGTTTCTAACGAAATTGTTCCGTTTCTTAATACTTTCCTTAACTTTTTGAAGGCCTCTTTCGCTATTCCAATACACGTCGGCTTTAATTGTCACACATTCCATCATATCTGAAAAGCTTTTCCAGAAATTTAAATTGCTTTCTTTGCTTGATTTTAGTATCTCCAATTTGTAATTTGCAGGTCTGGCTGTATTTTCTGACTGCAAACGTGAACAAAAATGTTAATGATGATCTAATATGCACTTCCGGATGAGACTTTCTCTAAAAAACGGTGCTGATCCTCAATTTAGAAATTATTTTCGAACTGGCTTGCTTCAGTCTGTTCAGGAAAATGCACGATCAATCATAAAGAAGACTGAAAGCCTACAAAACCATTTATCTCACAGCACAGCCATTTAAAGTTTTTGCCACTGCAATTTTAAACCCCAAATTAGGTCCCTTGTAATCAAATCCATCATGGCTCCACGTTAAGCAGTTAATTGGTGCTTTAGACGAGAGGTGACAGTAATAAGGGAGTAATTAATTTTGTTATTAGGAACTTTTCAATTTAATCACATTGATAATAATACTATTGACAGATCATCGAATCCTTGCATCAATTTACTAATTATGAAAGTGATGACTGCTCAGACATTGTTCGTGTCTAATCTAACGATCACTCATTAGGAATGTATCGAAGTAATGTTTTTTTTTTTAGTCGGGGATATGGGTTTTCTTCTTCACTGTTAGAGAAAAACGGACAATTAACAGAGTTGGATGGAGTGGTTTATCCATTTTGAAAGAAGCACGGGCTTGTCGGCTATATTAGATGAAAGGATTAAAAGCATGTTGACAAAAGAAGATGAAAAGAGAGAGGAAGGAAGGAAGGAAGGAAGGAAGGAAGGAAGGAAGGAAGGAAGGAAGGAAGGAATGGAGTAAGGAAGCGAAGGGAAGGGAAGGAAGGAAGGAAGGAATGGGGTAAGGAAGGAAGGGAGTAAAGGAAGGAAGGAAGGAATGGAGTAAAGAAGAGAAGGAAAGAAAGAAGGAAGGAATGGAGTAAGGAAGGAAGGAAGGAAGGAATGGAGTAAGGAAGGAAGGAAGGAAGGAATGGAGTAAGGAAGGGAAAGAAGGAAGGAATGGAGTAAGGAAAAAAAGAAGGAAGGAAGGAAGGAAGGAAGGAAGGAAGGAATCCAAAGGAAGGAAATGGATTTAAGGAAGGAAGGAAGGAAGGAAAAAAAGGAAGGAAGGAAGGAAGGAAGGAAGGAAGGAAGGAAGGAAGGAAGGAAGGAATGGAGTAAGGAAGGAAGGAAGGAAGGAAGGAAGGAAGGAATGGAAAAGGAAGGAAGGAAGGAAGGAAGGAAGGAAGGAAGGAAGGAAGGAAGGAAGGAAGGAATGGATTAAGGAAGGAAGAAGGAAGGAAGGAAGGAAGGAAGGAAGGAAGGAAGGAACAAATGTAAGGAAGGAAGGATTTAAAAAAGGAAAGAAGGAAGGAATGGTAAAAAAAGAGAAGGAAATATAAAGAAGGAAGGAAGGAAAGGTGTATACGAAGGAAGGAAGGAAGAAAAGAAAGGAAGGAAAAAAAAAAAGGTGTAACGAAGGAAGGAAGGAAGGAAGGAAGGAAGGAAGGAAGAAAAATAAAGAAGGAAGGAAGGAAGGAAGGAAGGAAGGAAGGAAGGAAGGAAGGAAGGAAGGAAGGATAGAATATTCATAGCTTTTGAAAGGAAACGTCAAGGCCCTGAAAAGAAATAATCAGTGTAAAAAGTGTAACAATAATAATATAATGACATTATTTGAATCAAAACGATTGCAGTTAAAAAAAAGAAAACATTACGAAGGAGAATAATATTGGGAATAGTGAATTATGCAGGGATCCTGACAAACCTAACCAAAATAAAACATGTGACAGCGCAGCCTTTCGAAGAAGAAGAAGAAGAACAACAACAACAACAATACAATATACAGGAAAAAAGAGCGAAGATGAAGAGGTTAGTGAAGAGGTAAATGAGGAAGAGGAGAAGAAGAGTAAATGCTTAGAATAAATAAAAAAAATAAACTTGAAAAAAAGAGCTTGTGAAAAAACGATAAGAAATGAAAAAGATCTTTAAAAAATGCAAAGAAAATGCCAAAGAAATGAAAAAGAAGGTCGGGCGTTGAAGGAAATTAAATTGCAAAAGCACAAGGAAGAAAAGAAGATAAAAAAAAAGGGCGATAATTACACCAAGAAAAGATGAGGTTTAAAGAGGTATAGAAAGAGAAGGAGAGACGGAGATGAGAAGAAAGATGTAGTAAAAATCAAAAGCCATAAACAAAATATAAACCCAAAATGAAGGACGGTGTGAAAACGAAAAAAAGGAGAAATGGCGAGAGAAAAAAACAACCAAATGAGAATAGGGAAGAGGTTTGGTGCGTTGGAAATATATTGAAAAGACCTTCGTGAAAAAAAAAAAAAAGTAACCCGCAATATTGCATTAGATAAGAAAACTACTTGTAACAAGTCAAAAAGGAAATACATGCTGATGATGAAAAATATGGCGAAGAATAAAGTAAATGAAGAAGAAATAAAAAAAAAACAACAACAAAGTTTAATGAGAAAGGAAGGAAGAGTTAATGAGACGGATGTGGCAGAAAACTACTTGTGGTGGAGAGAAATGATGATAACCAAAATGAAAGAAAAAGGTGTAAAAACTTTGAGTATGGTATTAAATAGGGAACACGAAGAAAAAATAATAACGAAAAAAAAAATGGCTTGCCTAATGACGTCAGCGTACTTTCAACGTTGTCTCATCCCATTCGCTCGAAATGCCATTTCTCAAGGAAATTGGCTTCATTTACTGGCTAACTCGATTTTGACGAAGCCGCCATAAAAATCGATTTTATGAGACATCATGCTATTTCAGGGGGGGAGATGCCGAACGACGCTTAACAGAGAAGGTTTTTTTTATATATATATATATATATATATATATATATATATATATATATATATATATATAATGGGAATATAAGCTTTACAACGTGGTGTGTTTGCTTGTTTTGGTCTTCAAAATGTTTCATCTGTAGCACCAGGTCGAAGATTTTAGCAAGAAAAGCAATGCTCAAAGGTTGCTTTTTTTTTTTTTAAATAGTTTCACACCAATCAAAGCGACTATGTCACGAGAACGCACGGGTAACAAATAGCGAAAGTAAAAATGAAAGAGCAAGATAATACAGAAAATTGAGAGGAGTGATGAAAAGACAAACAAGAACAGGGACCATGCAGAAGATGCCGATTGACATTATATTTAAATTTTGGAAGACTGTCTTCATCAGGAAAGAACGAAATCGGGAAGGAGTTCCCCAAGTGGGACATACAAGAAAAATAATTAGGGTAAAAGCGGCGGTTTCACCATCTATATAACCATGCATGCAAATGAAATAATTTTAATTCCCTGTAAAAGGGATATTATTCAGGCTCGGTGGAGGTATGGTGGAGTAATGAATACCGGCTCGACTGAGGAATCGGAGAGCTGAGTTCGAATCCATTGTCCTAATACCCTTGGGAAAGATAGTAATCCTCTTTTTCTCCTCCCAGCTATGGGTAAATTACAGGACACACAGAGTTCTGTAACCTGGTCTACCTAAGAAAGAAATGGCAAACTACAAAAACACTGCCTCGTCAGTCATGTATCAAAAGATACAGATCGTCTAAGCGTGTATCACGCACAGAACATAACTGATATTCAAACTCGAAATTTCGGGACCTCTCTCATACATTCAAGCCAATTTTGCAGATGACAATACGAGTAGTGTATTAGCGTAAAAATAGCTAAGAATTTTGTGAAAAAAAAAAAAATGTTGATTTTTTTTGGCTCAGTTTTCAGAGCACAGCACGTTTAAATTTTTAATTGATTTCTTTTTTTGTAAGAGCCCAGCTTAATCCGTTTGATCAAATATTGTTTTGTTTAAAGATCCATTTTTGTAACAATTCTCTACAGGCGATCTCAGAGGCTAATTGACTTTGATAAAATAAGACAGAGAACGAGGCGAGTTGGTAAAGGAAAGGTTTCATTTTTCTATTATATTCATTCGTATACATGTTTCGATGAATATGACAGACAAGGAAAATACGCCAGACACACACACAACACACACACAGACATACACACACACACACATACATATATATATATATATATATATATATATATATATATATATATATATATATATATATATATATAGGTTTGTAGGTCCTGAAGGGTAAGAGCTGCATTGTTAGAGCTCCCATGAAATAAAAAGTATCATCTATTAGATATTAACTGTTTGATATTCTTTAATTTACTCACTTTTGGCATAGAGATCTCCGTGGATCTATATCCTCTTGATATTCCATATATATATATATATATATATATATCTATCTATCTATATATATATATATATATATATATATATATATATATATATATATATATATATATATGAAGAATTATAGTTTTAAGTTGTGATATTTATATTTATGGGCTCAATGTCAAACAATCTATGTAATATAAATATAAAAGTGAACATTGAAGTCAAGATTCAGAGGCGACAGATTGCGTGTTGCAAAAATAGACTGTCGCCTCTGACTGTTGACTTCAATGTTCATATTATATATATATATATATATATATATGAATTTATAATATATATATATATATATTTGGTTGGATAGATGTAGTTTGTGACCCTGGGTTTCACGCTTTCGATCGCCAGACAGACTGGTTTGGAGATCGTCAGACAAACTGGAAATTTAAAAATGAAGGGTCACAAACTCACATCTATCCAACCAAATATGTTAGCTCCATCTCTGATATTGAGCGCTTTCTAATAAGTACCGCGCATATAATAGATAAATAATTATACATATATATATATATATATATATTTATATTTATATACACTTTTCACATGTCGGTCACACAACCACCATCTTGAGTAGACGCCTTGCGTGGCACTTAGAGCTCTCTACATATACTCTTAAGAAGAATTCTGTTCGAAACCAAATTATTATCTCGCTATAAGAGAGGCACTATATATTAAACATATCTCTCCTACTATCAATCTCACCTTGTTTAATGATAGGAGTGGAGTGCTGAAACTATTTAAAAAATAGAAAGACGCCCACACGACTCACCACGTGAAGGCTTTGAACAAACGTTCCTACTAGTATTCATAATGGCACAAAAAAACAAGTCGCAGACAGTGTAAACAGAAATTAACGACACCAAAACAAAACCTCCTCGAAAATGCCTTAGTCATCATCATCTTGCGGCCTCAGCCGAGATTGAACTCACTAATGCTTTGATTGGTGTAGTTCATAATCTTGTCAAATAGCTGAATTTTTGATGCTTCGCTAGGGCTATCAAGGGTGCTTTTTATCGTGACACCATCCCTAAATGGATTGCCAACCAAGGCTCAGAGAGACTCCATTCACCCTCCTCTAAGAGCAGGTTTGAATTCAGAGTTTTCCTTCTGCTAGACCAGTTGCCAACCAAGGCTATAGAACCCAGTCTGTCCTGCTATTTACCCATATCTGGAGGGAGAAGAAAGAGGATTCACACCTTTCCCAAGGGTGTTAACACGTAAGTGAATGTAATGGATTCGACTGGAATTCGAACTCGGCTCTCCGATTCCTCAATCCTAGCTGCTATCCATTACTCTACCGTGCCTTAGTAGCTGGCTGAAAAGTTTTGGAACGTCGGACTCTATGGAGAATTTTGTACTCCCTCACACCCATCAAACACAAAAAATTCAAGAACTTTTGAAAAAATAAATAAATAAATAAAAATTTACCTTGACCGTTATAGTGAATAATAGATGTTTAAAAGAAAGGTTGCTACTCAAATATATATTAATCATATATGCTTATATAAGGCCGAGTTATGGGCACGTGGCTGAATGGTTAGAACTTTCGCAGAACGGGGTTCGAATTTCACCACAGTCAATTTGTCAGGAAGGAAACTTCTTGATGTTATCGGGCTGGAGGTTTCAATCCCAGCACGCGGCACTATTAGAAATTGCCTGAAAATCATAACATAAGACCGGTTGACCCAAGCCTTGTGAGTAAAATTTGGTAGACGGAACACTTGGGGGCCGTCGATAGCGTTCATTGGGACCGAGGGATGAGCGTGCTGGTTTTGTTCAAACCCTAGCTAATCCGTTCTTTCCCAGAGGTCGGTCTGCTCAGTATAGTTGCCGTATAAACCAAAGGTGGTCTATGTGGAAGTTGAATAAGCGTCTCAAATAGGGATTCATTAACCACCTTAGTAGACTGTTATGCTCGAATACGAGTGGCCAGCTATATATATATATATATATATATATATATATATATATATATATAGTGTCTGTGTTTGTGTGTGAAGAAATATAGTCTTATGGTGTGCTGTATTTATGGGATAAAGTGCTCAATATCAAAGATAGAGCGTGTGTAAATATAAAACTTAATATTGAAGTCAACACTTAGATGTCTGGCCTGACGATTGCGTCTAGCATGAAACAGCTTGTCACCTCTAAGTTTTGACTTCAATGATTCACTCATATATATATATATATATATATATATATATATATGTGTGTGTGTGTGTGTGTGTGTGTATATATGTGTGTGTGTGCATGTGTGTAAAAAAATATATAGAAAATAGGAAAGAACTCGTTAGGTAAATAATACAAAGTTCTTTAGTATTTTTGTTATTATTTTTAACAAATAGTGCTCGATACAAAAGTAGAGCATAAATATAATTTTTCATTTAAAAGTATGATTGCAACGCTACATAAGAGTCCTCATGTTTCAAAACAATAGCCGAAACCTTCAATATAATTATTTGAATTAAATTGAATTAAAGTACCAAGCTCTGCTCCATCTTCAAGCTAAATTTCTTTTGGTAAAGAATTCATAAGAAATCATTTTGGATAATAAAGTCTCTCTTAATGCCTTATAAAGCACTTAGTTTAGTTTCGGATATGAAAGTAAATAAAGCAGAATCGACAGATCTGAAAAATCTTATGCATGTCTTAAATACTCTGAATGAAATTTACACGTGGATTTCTCTAATGGCTTCGTCGTGTGTTCTAATATCCATATATACTATATATATATTAATATTTTCTATATTCTTTGATGTCCGATTGATCGGCAAAGAAACGTGTCGCCTGTGCTCCGTTACGAATCACCCATAGGTATGCAAAGATTGATTTCTTTTCAAAGAGATGCATTTGGCAAATGAACAGGAAATTCAACTGGCCTCGGTGTAGTCAGAAATCTGGTAGCCTTCTTGAGGGAACATTGAAAATCCCCTTTTTATAATAAACCAATGATACATATATATATATAAAACGCAAGTTGCTAGAGTTAATCGATCGCACGTGAATATAAACCAAGGAAATAGTCTTCAGCCTTTGACTATTCAAATCGTCTTCGCTTGTTTAAAAAGAATTTGGATTTTGTGAAATTTTCAGATGCTAATCTAATTATAAACAGCATTAGACTATCTATTTACAGTTTATTTCGGATTCTTTTTTCGATAAGAAATTATCAGGAATGTAGCTCTTGATATTCGAAATCTGTTGATCGTATCCAGTTGTCTGACGTCTTCGATAATCTCTGATTTTAACCAAATTCATACCGCGGTGTCAAAATTACCGCAACGCACTGTGTTCGGCTCGCAACAACAACTCTGTGGCAAGGAAGACATTTTTTAAATAATAATAAAACAAGCTGGCGTTCTTCCTAGATGAGATTTTACCTGCTTAAACATATAGTTCGTTTTCTATTTCTTTCACTGACCTAGAATACGACACTTTTTACATCTAACAGACCCAATGTCTAACGTCACAATTTGTAGTGGACCTTATATACTTGAAGTTTGCGCCCGATTAAAAAAATTAAAAAAAAAATGTTTCATACTCACAAAAAAAAATATATTTGTCAAATACATATTTTACATTGTTTTAACAACTGTCTTCCATCTTACCTCAAGCGTGTAGACGCCATTTTTGGAGAAACCTCTAGCTTTTTATTGGAAGAAGGTTGTACAAGGTCAAATATTTTTGCCATTTAAATTATTCTGCAGAGACCGAACCAAATGAAAACTCGAATGAGCCAGGTCAGAATTGTGTGGGTGCTGGAGGGTTTTCTATTTCAATCTTTTAAATTCTCGCGGGTAACAAGCGGTCCTGCGCTTTCGAGATGGTAGATGACACCTCGATTTGTCAAAATGTCCGTTTTCGTTGAATCGAGTCTCTTCAAGTGGCGAAAAGCAATTGCAATATCTGTTTTCAAACCCTTAGCAATTTCACCACCCCTCTTTAAATCTACGGTTTGTTCTCCACAACGTCAAGTGGAGCGGTTTCAACGATGTCGGAAGGTCACCTGGAGCGTGGTTGATAGATTAGTCAAAATCAACCTGACGAAATATGCCAAACCGACTTTAACCGTCTGTAGTGCTGCCACATGATTAAGATAAGCCTTCTGAATGTTTCTTTTTTTGTCGCATGTCCGACGCTTACTCCTTATAGAAACTCCTAGAGAATAACATGGCGAACGTGAAACTTTAATCTTCAAGGCATTTGTGGACAAAATGTCAACAAGGTCTGACTCGGAAAAGAACGATGCAAGGTTTCAGACTAGAAATCTTCACCAAAATATAAAGTCATGTCAAGATGCCGTTATTTTATATTAACGATTATAATATGGTACGAACTTTTACAATGATCTGATATTTAAAGCGTTGATTAAAAAAACATAATCAAGTTTATTGAGTTAAACCAACACACAAGTAAAAAGCTGCTTACATCCAGTGTAACCCGGATATAAGGGAGTTGTCGGGACCGGAGAAGAAGTCTCTTATATCCAGGTTTCTTTTATATCCGGGTTTGGTCTATTTTGTTTAGGTAAGTATGGGCTCTAATTTGGGACCAGATAAAATCTCTCTAATATCAGGGTTTCTCTTATATCCGGGTCTCTTATATCCGGGTTACACTGTACTAATAAACTAAAATATTAATGTTTGCATAGAAATATCCACTATGAGGCAGAATTACCAAATGTTAAAATACATCTGGTTCTCTGGTAGTTGAGATTTCAATCCCGATACAAGTGAGGCAATGGTCAATATTAACTGATATACTCTGGTATGAGAAGAGGTATGAGAACAATCTAACTCCGAAGATTGAATAAAGTTATCTGTTCAAAATGCCGAGAATGTTGCCGAAAATGAGAAGCACCTGAAAAAGACCGGCGGCTCACACGGAGGATATGCTTGTGTGATTAACAGTGAAGACGAACAGGCTTGTCCGAAGAAAAACCCAATTTACAGCTGCTTGCCAAAAGGTTTGTATTCTGAAACATTCATTGGAAATGGAAGTCATAAATTCACCTACTATTGAATAGGCAATGTCAGCGATAAGCTAATCATATTGGCATGGTAAAAGAAATCTTGGAAATTCTGTTGACGTGCTTTATAACCCCAAATTTATACCTTGGCTGCCGGCGCCAGTTCTATTAATATTAGCGAATAGATCATTCCCAGAGTGCTAAGATGTTTGTCAGAATGAGTGATTTAAGTAGCGTTTAGCCGAATTATTCCTGCATGACAATATTATTTGAACCACAGGTTTTAAATAAAAAGCCCTGATCTCACTGGGAGCATTAATGTCTAACGATCTGGACAGATACATTATCGTTAGGTCATGTCAATCGCTTAAAGCAGCATGATATTTTCTTGAAGTTTATCATTATTAGATTAAGTATTCATTTCAGCTTCAGAAGATGAAAGAAAAATGAGTCAGAAATTGATAATGGATCTAGTGGCGTCTTGTCTCCACTATTGTAATCTTCGGTATCAAACTTCCAAGATCATATATATATATATATATATATATATATATATATATATATATATTCGAAAATTATAACATAAATATGTTATAAAATCACAAAAATGGCCATTTTGTTTATCAAGTGATGGTGTTGAATGTAGAATATCACTCTAGGAGAGACTTGGGGCATGTCGAGATCGAAGTGATCGAAAATTACGTCGATCGGCTCTTCACAGCTATTTTGTAGTGATTCCTACGATTCCTTCAAACGGCATTTTCTGAGCTGGTTCCAATGGCGTTTGTGAGTGTTTTTCGGTCCTTGGACAATATAGACCAGTTAGCCAATTCTTTGTTTTATGGTGCCTACTTCCCAGAATGTTATATTGTTTTTGTAAGTCTTGAAAAAGACATTATCGCCAGGATTGAAATATTTCTTATGAGGCGATACGTTTTTTTTTTTTTTTAACTTTGCTTGCCATGGAATAAGTTTGTCGAAGACAGACTTGATTTCCTTGCGAATATTGTTTCTGCAGGCGAGCTTCCCATAGGCGTGGTCAGATTAGGGGTTATCCGATACACCTGCAGAAACAGTTGCAATGCTCTATCTGTCAGGTGTGCCTAGCGCCTTTTTTAAAGCTCTTTTTAAAGTGCCCACGAACCTTTCGGCCTGGCCATTCGACCTAGGGTGGTACTGAGGCGTTTTAATGTGATCCACCTGATATGACTTGCAGAAGTATCTAAATTCAGTTGATGAGAATTGAGTGCCATTATCTGTAACTACACAATCTATCACGCCAAAACGCGCGAATAGCTCGTGTAGAAATCCAATTGTGAAGTTTATGGTTGGTCTTTTGCATTGTAGGACATCAGGCCATTTTGAGTGGCTATCCACAACAATGAGGTAGTACATGTTGTCTATAGGCCCTGCAAAATCGATATGAATTCTTTGCCATGGATGATCTGTTTTGGGCCATGGTTTTTGCACGTCGTGGTTGGAGCTTTTGCTGCAAGCGCGCATCCTTTGCATGATTCTATCATGTCTGCTATGTCCTTGTCCAAGTTTGGCCAATAAACATAGCAGCGCATGCGGCTTTTCGTACGGTTCTTCCCCGGATGTCTCATGTGAAAATCCCCGAGGATTTTTCTTTGTAGGCTGTTTGGAATCACTACGTGGTCATTATATAGTAGGACATCATCGCAGAGGGAGAAAACTTCGGGCACATTGGGGTCTTTGTTGTGAATTTTGCTTTTTATGGATTGAATGAATTCATCCTCTCAAGACTCCCTTTTTATGTCGGCCAAAGTAACTGGGAGCTCTATTATGGTACTCGCGATCATGTTTTTGATTTCACAATTTGTCATTAGAGTAGCAATGATGGAGTCTTCAAAGACTTCAGTATTTTTTGGAATGAGTCGCGATAAACTGTCTGCATGGCAAATATTTTTCGATGTTAGGAGCTCTATCTTGAAATTATAGTTTAAGAGAATTGTTCCCCAACGAAGTAGTCTATTTGCAGTATAGACTAGCAGACCTTTTTTAGAACCAAAAATTGTAATTAGAGGTTTATGGCCCGTCTGCAGTATGAACCGTCTACAATGTAGATATCTGTTAAACTTTGTCACAGCGAATATTAACCCGAGAGCCTCTTTCTCTATTTGGTAATATTGTTTCTTAGCTGGAAGTAGAGATCTTGATGCGTGAGCCACAGCTTTTCGCGAACCATCTGGCAGTTTATGCAGAATGCAAGCACCAATGCTGTACGAGCTTGCATCACTTGCAACTATGATGTCGAGACTAGGGTCGTAATGGGTGAGGGAGAGGTCTGAAGTAAGAGTTTTCTTGATCTTCTCGAATGCGTTTTGGCATTCCGGGGTCCATGACCATGGTTTGTCATTTTTTAAAAGTTGGTTGAGAGGCCCTCTCAAATTTTGCATGTTCTTAATGAACCCTTGGTAAATTTAGCTAGGCTGCGGAAGCTTTGTAACGCTTGAACGTTATCTGGGGCCGGCATGTTTCTGATCGTGTTGGCTCTTTCTGGATCCGGCCGACGATCATCTTTATTTATAATGTGACCTAAGTATTTAATCTCTGGTAAGAAAAAGTCACACTTTTCCTCCTTAACCTTAAATCCGTATTCTTGTATCTTTTCGAATACGTTTATTATATGGTTCCGGTGCTCTGCCATAGTTTTACTGGTAACCAGTATATCACCCAAATAGGCTGTTGCGTTATCCATGACCTGCTGGGAAATTGAAGGCGCAACCTTTACTCCAAAAGCCAGTCTATTGTATTTGTACAACCCTCTATGGGTGTTTATGCAGAGTAATTTGGAACTTTCTTCTTCCACCTCTATCTGAAGGTATGCGTCCGAGAGGTCAATTAAAAAAAAAATTCCACCATTGAGTTTATTGAAAATTTCTTCAGGGCTTGGGAGAGGATAGTGGTGATCTTGCAAGGCATCGTTTAACCCTGTGGAAAAATCTGCGCATACTCGTATTTGATTGGACTTCTTTTTACGTAGACCGTAGGTGCTGCCCACTCGCTGAAATCTGTTTTTGACAGAATACCTGTTTGTTCGAGCCTATCTAACTCTTTGTTGATTTGCTCTAGATCAGCGAAAAGGACATTCCGTTTCTTTTTGAATACCGGTTGTGCACCGTCCTTCACCTTGAACTTAGCTTTCATTTTAGTACTTTTTTCAAGGCCGCCAGAAAAAAACCTCGAGAAATTGTTGTTTGAGTTCCTTTTTTAGATTTACCAAATTGGACGTTGTACTTTGTATTTTGTGGCAAAATGTACTCATAGGGCAATCCCAAAGATTGAATTTTTCTATCCAATCAGTTCCAAATAAGTTATCTGAAGTTTTCAATACGTAGGCTTTGAGCTTTTTGGTAACTCCATTTAGTGTTACTGTAAGTATTACCTCGCCTAAAATGTTAATTTTTTCGCCAGTTACGGATTTTGCTATTTTATCCGTTTTTAATAAGGTCGGCTTGTTTAATTTTCGCCAAGTACGCCAGTTAATGGTTGAGAGATCAGAACCCGAGTCAAGCTGGAATTTAATGCACTTATTGAAAATATCCACTGTTACATATTTTCTTAAATTCCTATAGAGAATATTGTCAGATTGAGCTTGCCTAATTTTATTTTTGGGTTTTCTCGTTCTGTTGGCGTACCAGCACGAAGTTAAAGTATGCCCACTTTTATTGCAATTTTTGCAATATCTTTTGTTCTTAACTGGACAGACTTTCATCCAATGCCATTTACCACAATGGTAACATGGTCCGGGCGGTTTCTTTAACATATTTGGGTTTTGGTTACTGCGTAATTTAGGACATGAGATTTGCCTTTTGTCTTTTTGAGGGGAATATGAGGTAGACTTAATTCTGATTTTATTAATCTGGGCCACACCTGATTCCTCGATAGTGTTTGAGTCACACTTTACAGATATAACTCTTTGACAGTCCTCTGCCAGTTTTTGGAGAGTCAATCCTTGTTCATTCTCAAGCTTGGTCAGTACCCGTCGTCTGACTTAAGCGTCTTCTGCTGATACTAGACCTTGTGCGAAAATTAAGCACTTGAAATCATCGGCAGTCAGTTCGGCTAGTTTAAAATCATTACAGAGCTTGTTTACCGATGCTGCAAACGTTAGAAAATCTTGCTGGTTCTCTTTTACTGTGTTCAGGCATTTCCAACGTTTGTGGAACAAGGTTGTGTTAGGCCCGAATAGTTCAGAGAGGAGCTTAAGAGTCTCTGAAAAATCCAAGTCAGTGGTTTTCTTGGGTAGTATGAAGTCTACGAATCTACTATGTTCTGTAGTTCCCAGTTTTCTCAATAGTAGAAGTACCTTTTTTACTGGGCCATTGTTCACAGTCTACGTTTAAAATATCTTCGTAGCGCCTGTAAAATGCCTCGAAAGTTTTGTCGTTCTCTGGTACGTATTCAAAGGTTCCATTGAATTGTAGATTGTACTCTGGAAGAATATTGTAATCTGTACAGAGTTTGAGCCTTTTAATGCATTTATGAGTAATTCGTTAAGTTGTTCCTGTTGTAGTTCAGCATTCTGAAGCGTAATTTGTTGGAATTCCATTTGTTGTTTATGTAATTCCAAAAAATAGTTGTTGTTGTCTTTCTTCTGCTTTTTGTTGCTGATCCAATTTTGCTTTTAGCATTTGGGCAATTAGTTTTTGAAAATATTCCATATTTAGACAAACAAAAATGGCAGCGATTTTTTTTTGCTTTGAAACCCGTGTACCAAGGGGAGGGACACAAAAAATCTTGATAGGTTCTTTTTCTTTTACGAAAAAAAAAATATGTACAGACAATTAGTTAAACTAAACTATTTATGTGTTTAGCTTTTTTGAGATTCCGTGGTTCCATTAATTTTAACGTAATTGTATAAATTTTCACCACACTTATGAATTATTGTTTTTTATAGAGGTACAAAAAGGGAAAACTCGCCTCAGTGAATTTGAGGGGAGAATAATTTTATGCACGAGTTCAACTCAGTTACATAAAAAAAAATTTAGATAGTTTTTTTCGAGAACTTGAATCGTAAATAGTACTTCCGCTCTTGCGTTGTCAATTTGTTTTATGACAAACTGTTTTTTTTGTGTGTGTGTGTGTGTGGGTGTGTAAGAAATCGTTCTCGTAATGTTATTTGGACAGACTTTAATATTCCGTAGATGTCGAATCACTAGTTCGTCAATGATGTTTGGTATCGGAATATATATATATATATATATATATATATATATATATATATATATTATTAAAACGTTTATTGCGTTTAAATCGCTAATGTAGTAATACCAGCTTGATTTTTCGTTCAACACTACTGTGGGAACGCGTGGAGTTTCTTTGTATTTTTCGAGTACTCTCTCGCGATTGATATGGTGAGAACGCAATTCTCGAATCTTTCTGTCGCCACTGATGTGGGACTGGCAAGGTATTGCGGTTTTCGACGTGAATGCGTTTCTCGAATTCTTCGTTGACACAGATGTGGGACTGGTAAAGTATTGAGGTTTCGGCGTGAGTGCGTTTCGCGAATTCTTCGTCGCCACTGATGTGTGGCCAAAGTCGGGATCACAGAAGGAAAACACGGAACATGAATTAGATGTAAGAAAGATATATTAACAACAGGTTACAGAGATAGTGTAAGCGGAGCTTACTATATGTTAGTGTCCAATACTGGTAGTTGTACGCGGCGCTCACTGTCTCTCTGTGTCTCTTTATGCCACTCTCTAGAGTGTTGTGTCGCATACTTAATATAGACCTGGAAGAGTCTATTGTGTAGTTAGTTCCGGTCTCACAATACTTACTTCCGTAAGTATAGCATTAGCCGCACTCACGAATAATCTTTAGAAGTTAAAAGAATGTTTATTAATGTCTCTATCAAAGCAACTATCGACATTGTAATGCATAATATGAAGATGATGATGATACAAATACGAAAATTTATTAACGACGCGTTTCACTGAAAGTGCCTGCTGCTCTTTTTGGTTTTCCCATGTCAGAATGAAAGAAACACAAAATTGTGAGGAAAATGCCTGAGGATCTCAGACGATAAGTCCTAAGTCGGACCTTAAATCAAATTAAATTACATTACCTTAACCCTCTAATGTCCAACTCAAGAGAGTCTTTGTCCGCCTCTTTTTTTGTTTTTTTTTCTTATCTCTATCTATATTAGTATCGTTCGTTGTTGTTAAGTTTTATATAAGTTCACAGAAACTAGAGAATATTTTTTATTATATACAGACTTGCATATACGTATACATAAAAACACACCCACTAAGTCATATAGATATGTTAGAATATTTTCTATACTTGTACATATGCGTACACACATATATGCCCACCAATATATCTACCTGTGCATGCATATACACAAACATTATAGACCGAATGACACTAGATATTATAGATAACTTCTTTACAGTGCTTTGTAAAATCTTATCTACTATGAGAAAAATGTATGGTTATTCACAAATCATGTGAATTACTTCTGAAATTTTCTTTTCAGTCACTCATATGTCGTTTTTGCAAAAGTTAATCTCGTTTGAATCTATTAAAAAAAAGTAACTCTTCTTCTGAGCCACTTTTTCATTTCACCATTTTTTTCCCGCTGTATTCAGGAAACTAATTTCATCTGTATAACTCCAGCCATTGAAGTCTTGTCTGGGCCTCGTTGAAATTTTCCAGATGAAGTGGCACCTCGAACAAATTTTGATTTGTACCTGCCAAAAATTCTTCTTGCTTGCGTACACTTATCAGTAATTGTGAAAAGAAAGGCGTTCCCTCCATTTTCAAACAACTGTTTTTATTGAACTCAGAGTGAAAGCCAAGATTTCAGCAATTAGTTTATTTTCACCTCATTCAATGTGATTTTTATCGCTCCTGTCTCTGTCTTCTACAGACAGTACTTTTTTCCACATTTTGTGACGTGAAATTCACGACACTAAACATAGATTGTATATATTGGCCTGTATCTATGCGTTTGCGTCATGTGCACTGTGTGAATTTACATTTTATATTTCAATTCTTTCGCGAGGAAAGCGACAAATAATTGGGCATTTTAACTGTTCACTGTAACTATATTCACAAAAAAAGAAAAAAATCAAGAAATGTTTCCTAAATCTTCGGTCAAGCAAACCCAACAAACAAGATCATTCAATTTATTTCTATATTTCTGGTATGAGAAGTTGTTTCTATTTAAAATTATTTTGAAATCGGACTATTGTCCACGTGTGATTTTTTTTTAATTCACATTTCAATCGTCCTTCCCTCTCTACGTCATCAGGTTATTTTCGATTCGGCTAGTGTAATTAGTCTACGGCGGAAGATTTTTCTCATTCTGCTGTATATGTCAAATTCAGTTATTGTAGGCCGTTCCCACTGAAACTATATTTGCGGTAATCAACCCAGGAATTAATCTCATAATTACTATCTCAGCAGATTCATGAATCAACGTTTTCATACACGTAGCTTTTGTCCCATGGAACAATCCTGAAACTAGAATAAAAGCAGAACACACAGTGCTTGCTCATAATTATTGTTAACACTTGACTGAATTAATAGCAAATTATATTTTCTTACTGCTGCTGTTCTTAAGGACATGCTGTATTTTCTCCATCTTTATTTATAACAACCATATCTCGGCGATAATAAGACGAGGACAATTTAAGTTTTTATAAGGACAGGTATTTTTTATAATATATATAATATATTATATTGTATTATAATATTTATAATATATTATAATATTTATATATTACAATATTTATAATATTTGTAATATATTATAATATTTATAAAATCGACAAAGCATAAATAATAATAATAATAATAATAATAATAATAATAATAATAATAATACCAAATCCGCTACTGGGACTTAAAAAGAAAATAATGACAAAATTTCGTAAAAGAAAATAAATGTAACTAAAATATCTAGAAGAGGCATGGCACGTGAAATTAGAACAATTTACTCCGGTGGACGAAATAAAGGGTTCAGTTCGAAATTCCAATCAGCCCGAAGAAGGCAAGAGCGTAAAACGTCCGAAACATTATGTATATAACAAAAAAGATGAGGGCCATAGTTCGAGCATTGTACTAATATATATATATATATATATATATATATATATATATATATATATATGTGTGTGTGTGTGTGTGTGTGAAATCAAATCTGTACACGTTATCTATTAGACTAATGAAAAATGTACCTCTGTTTCCTATTTTAGACAGTTATATGTTCAGTTTATTAGCTTCTTGGAAATTCATTAATGTTTTTGTAAATTTATTAATGTTTTTTTTATGTAAAAATTTGCATATCACATATTGTCTTATTTGCATAACCGAAGGATTAAAATATAAATGATGTACAGGAATAGAAGTAAGTTTACTAATCTTATTCGTAGATGGGCTAAGCGACTTGAGAATACGTTATTATAGCAATGTAATACCTAATATATAAGAATCGCTTGTGATGTGTCGGCAGTTTCATTTAATCTGGTGAAATTAATTGCCAAATGAATTTTCATTAAGGTTTATTCTGCCGGTTTGGTCATAAAAATGTGCAACCAAATCCAAATAATAGGTTAGTGAACCTCATTGAAATGATTGAGTAGGTGCAAGTTCCATGGAGAAAGCTTTGTAAAGATTAAAAAGCAAGATTATAAAGCCAAGCAAATTGAATTCGATGGATATCGTCCTAGATTGTAATCTAATAATTTCGGAGAATTTTGGAACATATCCAGAGAAAATATTTGGGGTGAGGTGTAAACCAGGAAGAAAAGTAATTTTACAGTGCGAAAACGCCGGCATATTAATATCGATTAGGAATGGGGCCTTCATATCATTCTTATTTCTCTTAGTGCAGAATTTCTGGTCATGCACACGGAACGAAAAAACCTGAGAATTGTCAGAACATTCGAAGACTTAAAATCGATTTTGCATTATTTACATTGTTCGGACAGTTCTCCTAATTTTTATCGTTATATTCACCCACTTTTGGCTGTTAAACGCTACAGCCTTTTTCAGGTGATTGGAATTTTGAACCTGTTGTAGCATACCTACGGATGATAATGGGTATGTCCTCATTCACATAAATAAAGTAATAAATACACTATGTTTGTGTGCAGTTGGAGATTCATTGTGAGATTCACTTGACTCATTCTAGCAGTTGACTACATCTACGCGGCGCTGGCGAATCTTATATCTGTTGTTCGTGTCCTAAGTATTATCGTACATCACCAAACTGCGTGTGATTATTCAATACAGTAGCGTTTCGGAGATTACAACACAACAGAACTCATTATTTTATGCACCGGAGTCTAGTTCCTCGTGCCATGCCCCTTCCAGACGTCTCAGTTTCAGTTGTTTTCTTTTAAGATATCTGGAAAAGGCATGGCAGGTGGAACTAGAACAATTTACTCTGGGGAACGAAAGTTCGAAATTTCAATCAGCCCGAAGAAGACAAAGCGTATAACTGCCGAAACGTTATGAATATAACCAAAAGAAGAGGGCAACAGTCCGAAGAATGTAAATAATCTACATGATTACAATATCTCATCTCAGAAATATAGAGAGATAATTAAAATCGAAATAACCTTTTATGAAATATAATAAAACTCATATGAAATATCGTGGGTGATCAAAGCAACCTGCTAAAATTAATGTGATAAATGAATGTAACTTTGATGACTTTTCAGGGTGCAATATGTAAATTGTCACCATTTCATATTTTTAATTTCCCGCATGCACGTTGTTTTAGATTTTGTTGCAGCACAGCAGAATAGGGTCAGTTGGGCACCGTCTGTGAGAAAAAGAGCACCAAATTACAATTCATTACGACAGAAAATTTGGTGACGGGATACTGTACTGATGGCATTTGCGTCGGAAGCTTCAAAATGATAGAGTATTTGGATGGCAGTCTGCGGACAGGATTCGGAAAGAGTTGGATGAGTCTAATGGTGATTACGAGGGTATGGCACCCCGGAAAACTCACTCTGATTTTTTTTATAAGAAATGAACTCCCGAATTTTATGGTGAGGGACTCTGACTCAACACGGAAGCTTATAATACGTGCCTGGTGGAGATAGTGCTGCTCTGCTCCAAGAGGATGACTGTTGGAAGATCCTATGCCGTGCAACAGGACACTGCACCATGCCACAAAAGATGGAGAAGTCAGTCATGGCGATCAGGCAATGTCTGCGACCATGTCTCCTCATATATCAGGCCACCTAACTCCCCAGACTGCAATCCTCGTGATTATAATGGGTGGAGCGCAGTTGACCGAGAAACCAACAATTCACTTTGTAACACCAAAGATGAACTGAAGGCAAGTATTATGGCAACATTCATCAAGAAGACTGGCCAGAAAAGATGCGGGAGATTTCTATGTCGTCTGGAGTCCGCGGTTGACACCAATGGCGATTTATTTGAATAAATTTACTCTTTAGCATTCCAAAGTATTTTCGTGTCATTTTGGTAAATATACCTGTTAAGATGAGATGTCACTGTTATTTTTTATTTTTGTTTAATTTAGACGACAATTTATCCATCGCACCCTGTATATGAATAAAAGATGGAGGTCAATACTGCCAGAAATGATCAAATCCATGAACTAAAAAAAACATGGAAATATAAAATTTACATTCTTTAATCTCCATTAGCAAAGACGAACAATAATTTTTTAATCAGCATTAATACATTTTTTTATTTTATTTTAGTGATAAGAGAAGGTGCGTGTGTTATAATGTATTGCAGTTCTGAATGAGGTGTCGATTAACCGAATTCGAACAGCAGCTCTTATATTTACATTTATGCAAATATTCATCGGAATCCATCCCCCCACCAGCTTTAATGTGAAGCAGTAGGGCAGACTGGATTTTGTAGACTGGCAACCTTTTCTAGATATAGGGTCTTGATAAAATCACCCATCCTCCAGGAAGCCTAGGCCAACCGTGAGGAAGTATCGGTCCATAAATAACGAAGGGACTGTCATTTTTAGTCATGTGAGCTGAGCATCCAGCCATAAGCAGATATTTTTTTCATCGTAACATATTTGCATTTATTTCATCGTAACATATTTGCATTTATTTTATTGTAACATATTTGCATTTATTTTATTATAACATATTTACATTTATTTTATTGACATATTTGATTCATTTTATTGTAAAATATTTGCATTTAATTTATTGTGTCATTTGTATTTATTTTATTGTAACATGTTTGCATTTATTTTATTGTAAGTTATTTGCATTTATTTTATTGTGTCATATTTGCATTTATTTTATTATAACATATTTACATTTATTTTATTGACATATTTGATTCATTTTATTGTAACATATTTGCATTTAATTTATTGTGTCATTTGCATTTATTTTATTGTAACATATTTGCATTTATTTTATTGTAACATATTTGCATTTATTTTATTGTAAGTTATTTGCATTTATTTTATTGTGTCATATTTGCATTTATTTTATTATAACATATTTACATTTATTTTATTGACATATTTGATTCATTTTATTGTAACATATTTGCATTTAATTTATTGTGTCATTTGCATTTATTTTATTGTAACATATTTGCATTTATTTTATTGTAACATATTTGCATTTATTTTATTGTAAGTTATTTGCATTTATTTTATTGTGTCATATTTGCATTTATTTTATTATAACATATTTACATTTATTTTATTGACATATTTGATTCATTTTATTAAAAACATATTTGCATTTAATTTATTGTGTCATTTGCATTTATTTTATTGTAACATATTTGCATTTATTTTATTGTAACATATTTGCATTTATTTTATTGTAAGTTATTTGCATTTATTTTATTGTGTCATATTTGCATTTATTTTATTATAACATTTTTACATTTATTTTATTGACATATTTGATTTATTTTATTGTAACATATTTGCATTTAATTTATTGTGTCATTTGCATTTATTTTATTGTAACATATTTGCATTTATTTTATTATAACATATTTACATTTATTTTATTGTGTCATATATGCATTTATTTTATTATAGCACATTTGCATTTATTTTATTCTAACTTCTTTGCATACATCAGGAGTAATAAATTAAATGTTAATAAGGTATATATTCAGGAATTTTGACGTTGCATCAGATTTTGTTCCGTAGCAATCTAATCTCCAACTAACTTATCATTTGAACAGTTAAACATGTATGTGTATGTCAGAAACATACTTATATATCTGTTCAATATCACTCTTGATTAATTTATATTACCACAAATGACGACGTTATATTTCGCTTCATCAGAAACCTGTCTGTTGCTTCATTAACATTTTTAAACATTTATAAAAATTCGTGTGCAAATTATGTAGCTATTTGATAATGACATATGAAATTAAAAAATATACAATTTGGTGAGATAGTAATTATGAGTTTAATCCCTGTGATGGATAGTAAAACCTCAGAATCCGAAGAAAAAAACGGGCGAATAGTAGTGGAAAGAACAAGTGGAGATAACTCGAGACAATGAAAAGAAACAGAAAAAAGTCCACCCTTTTAGATTATATTAAAAAAGCTCAGTTCCAGATTCTCTTTAGTTTACTAGGATCGTCAGACACTTGAAGAATATCCAAAAAGTTTTAATAATACGGTGAGGGCGTTAGTCCGAATATATATAATTAAATCTCTTGACAGAGATTCAGCCATATATTTTTGGAAATTTATTTTGATAGCTTTTTAAGCATAATTAATGAATTGCATTTGCCTTTCATCTATTGGATACAAACTTAATGATATTTTTAGGTCTAGGTATTGCTTCAGGAAAGCTGTTTTGTTAGATAATGATTGGGTTAATAAATGTCATTTCTTTCAGTAAAGTAGTGGATACATCAGTTTCGGTTCGTTATTTTTCTGCCAGTAATTTTATTACAATTATTGTAGTTTTTTATATATGTATGTATGTGTGCCCAAGTAGATAGAACGTAAAATTTCTGACCATGAGGCCCAGTTCAAATGTGTCCATGCTCGATTTATCGGTTCTTGGTGATATTGTTCTAGGGAGGCGGCGAGAACATATTCCATCTTTGGAAAATCCTGAAAACCATACTTGCGATTACAATATAGCAGACTGAACACTTTGTGAAGCCGTCGATGCTTAGGCTAGCGCGAAGTAACAAGTCATAGTGACCGATGGCCTTGTTCAGACTGTTATGCGATAGATGACACCATCACAATTTTAAAAAGTGAATGTAACCCTACCAAAAAGACTTGCTGGTTACTTGTGAGAGTCTTGTGACAAGGTTTTGTAAGTCTGTTGTAGGATTCTTACGTCACATGATTGTACAAAGGGACAGACAAGTTTCAAACATAGGTAACACAAACAAACTTTGTTTGCTACGTACGTAAGAGAGGTTGTGAAAGTTGGGCTTAAAAGTCACTTACGGGTCTATAGCAGTGCGTTAACGTGAGTAAAAATAATGGAAACAATAACATATATGGCGCAGGGTAGATACGTTACGACGGTGGTTTTTTTTTTTCATTAGAAAGTTCCAAAGTGAAGAATATATATTTTTAAAATTCAAAGTATCTGCTTAAGTTAACATTTCTCGAGTTAATAGTGAGAATAAAATATCCTAAAGCAAAATTGATTGATTCATCCATTATTTACAGCTTGTTTAAAACCAGAAAATATTTTTAGATCGTAAGGATTTTTATTAATGAGATAATAATAATAATAATAATAATAATAATAATAATAATAATTGTTTTAGTGATACGAGTTTTACTAATTAACTCACACCTTTATGAAAAATGCAAAGTGTAGCTGTGCAGAAGCGGGGACAAGGTTTAAAGCAAACAAATTGTATCCGGAGAATTCTGGGAGATCATCAACAAAAAATTACTAATAGACGCCGCGCATCTGTGATCACTATTGTAAATGAACCTGCGGTCATATTTTCCTTGTCAGATAAGGCTAGATTTTCCCCTCGGTTTTTGACTCTAACTCAACATTAGACGACATTGGACAAACTATTACCGGCTTCCTCCAACTCTCAAGCACAACCTGATCATAATCAAAAACATAAAAAGCTACCAATACTTCTGCAAAGAAGTGCCGATCATCGCTTGTATGGAAGTATACTTGTGTGTCTTTCAATCTAACAATGGATCAGCATGAATGTTCACGAATAAATGTAGGTTGTTGAATCCAGATTGTGAACAGAGGTGTGACCTCTCTATGCGGTGTGCTGTATAAGCATATATTTACCGTGTTATTATATGGGTTGCGGAAAGATTATCGACGCGAAAATTATTGTTAGTCAGCCATGTTCAAATTATTGCCTAAGCTATAGTATTCATCTGGTAAAAATGCTGTAAGGAAATACCTAAAGCGTTCTTTCTCCATCAGCTATGCGTTAAATAGCGGGGTAAAATGGGCCCTCTTGAATTGCGTGGCATCCAGTCTAGGAGAGTGATTAAGGGAATTCAAAACTGTTCAGAAAGAAACTGAAGGCTTATCCACTATTTTCCCACTCAAGTATTTACATGAGATTTTAACAGATGATAGTTAATACAATTGTGGGGTTCACATTCCATTTCTCGTCACATTCCTCTTTAGATTTATTTTTATCTTCTTTTATTTAGCATCATGTTGTAAGAAATGTCTCTCCTCTAAAACCTGTTTAAAAATATTTTTCATTCGAACATATTGAGTGAGTGTGGAATGCAAAGGAGTCATCTCATAGAAGTGAGTGGGATGTCAATGATTTTTTTTCTGGGCGCAAAGTGGGGGTTCACATTCCATTTCTCATCACATTCCCCTTTAGATTTATTTTTAACTTCTTTTATTTAGCATTATGTTGTAAGTATGCGTAAGTAGGTGATGGGCTAAAAATAACATTTTGTAATTTATAAGCAATATTTTAATAGTATCTGCCATCGCAATTTATGAAAAGCAAGCGGATTACAGGCCCTGTAAAAAGAGAAATGTAAGTCGTAACAGTTTTCTTGATTATTTTTTTTTTAATCACTATTAAAAATTAATTCAACAGCGGACTATATTTACGTATTTAAATATATTTTTTATTATAATAAAAAAAAATCTAAAACATATTAGATTCACTTACTGAAATATATTCCTACAATTAAGTACGAAAAACGTATTTATTTTATTTAGGTTTTTTTTCTGATAATATCAAGTAAAATTGAATTAAAATTTAGTATATTTAAATAATTATGTAATGCCCTTTTTAATAATAATTGAAAAAAATAATAATGTTTGTTAATTCAGAAATCTTGCTAGTTCTTCACTTGTTTAAATAATTCGGTAAAGTTTTAAGAAAATGTAATTATACAAATTATTGTGACATGCAGATAATACCGTTAATTTTTTTCAATTTTCTCGATTAATTTGTAATAATTCGAAATGGCAGACACAGAGGTTATTACGAATTTTACAGGCAATAAAATCGTAACGAAAGTTGCAGGAACTAAAATCGTATATAACATTATTTTGACTAATGGGTTTAATACAATAAGTTTTAAATTTTTTCTCGATTGATTTGGAATAAGATGAAATGGCATACTGCAACAAAGGTTATTATGAATTCTGCAGATATCTATATCGTAACTAAAGTAACATGGACTAGAAAACTATAAAATATGGATATTTTTAAAATCATTTACTATCTGTCCATTTTCTTGAAAAAAACTATATATAAGTCAAATTTACGCACATTTTCCGTTTTTCTTCAATATAAACACAGAAGCATTTTCAGTTAGCGTACCATTCTGAGAAGAAAGATTATTTCTATACAAACAACATAAAAATTTAACGACGGAAGCATCGATTTTATAAAGCGAGTTTTAAAATTTGCATTCAAAATGAATAACAGAGATTAAATATTTAATAAAATATTCTTTTAAAAATATTATACAAATCAAATATTACCTCTTATGTTGTAAACTGAAATTGTTAGCAAACACACACATGTGTATATATATATATATATATATATATATATATATATATATATATATATATTTAAAATATACATACACACACATGTATATATATATACTAACAAATATTTATTTGAAATATATATACTAACAAATACACACACAAACACACAAACACACACACACACACACACACATATATATATATATATATAGAACATTGAAGATAACTAGAGGCGACTGGCTGTTTCATGCTAGACGCAATCGTCAGGATCTTGCATGAAACTGACTGTCGCCTCTCAGTGTTGACTTCAATGTTCACTTTTATATTTACACACGCTCTATCTCTGTTACTGAGCACTTTATTTCATAAATATAGTACAATTTTTAAGATATATATTTATATATATATATATATATATATATATATATATATATATATATATATATAGTTTATGCAAACTTAGGTAATCCGTATGGGTAGACCTGAGGAGGATGATATCAAGAGAGCTCAATGTAAAATTCAGATTTGATATGTTTGAATAAAAGACAGACCAAAAAAATAAAATTAAAAAGAACCAAACAGCACTATCAAATCATTATTGGTTTTTTGTTGGAGAGAATGGCCTAATTGAAAATAAAGTGGAGAATAATATCAAGAGCCAGAACTCCCCAAAACTTCAGAGACAGATGCGACTTATGTTTGAAGGAGAAAATCTTCATAATCAAACATAAAGATCCAGACATACTACTAAATAGACACAATGAACTAGTTTTTTAAATGCCGGCAAAAAAACAACCTAAAACCTAAGCAAATACATTGACAAATAATCATATAGGAATAGCAATTTTGAATGTTTTATATTCCCTTTCTTTTTAGAAATATTACTATGCATACATGAACGCTAACACATGACTATATGTATACAGCTATGGTAATGTATTTGAACACTGAGACACCTGTTGATATGTACATGTATATGTTTTTATATGGAAAAAGAAGCATACCAGGGTTTTTTTTTGTTTTTTATTTTTTGTGTCTGTGTGGAGATGTATAATTAGATAGGTACTTATATGTTTTGCCATAAATATGAAAGAGCGGGTATTATTATATGTGTAAAGATATGGATAATGTAATTAAATACTGAGATAGTCTTCGAACGCAGACATAAGTGGATGCACGGGTGGACATGAGGATAGGGACAAGTACGTGTTTAGATATGTGTAAGTGCAAATTAACGCATATGTGGGTATGTAGATATGCTGCATATTGCGTATGCATATGCATGTATGTGTGTATGTATATGTATGTGTATGTATGTATGCATATATGTGTGTATGTGTATACATATAGGTGTGTAAATATATATGTGCGTATGTATATTGATATATATGGATATACAGGTGTCCTTGTGTGTATATGTATATATGTAAGTATAAGTATATATGGAGATAGGTATGGAGATATATGGATGTGCGTTTTCTCTGCAGGTGTATATGTGTAAATATGGAACTATACATATGTTTTTTTTCGTGTGAATGTGTGTGCAGGTGTATATAGGAACTCATAGGCATATAAGAAGATATAGGTATGTGGATACAAACAAGGGTTTAAGACATGTGTAGATAAAAGATTATAAAAGAAGGACCTAATTTTTTGCTAGTGACATCTCTTCCAAATCTCTCCTCTAATATTCTCCAATTGGAAGTGAATTTTAAATAGTACGAAGATAAAGTTTAGATTCATATTTTAATTGAGATTGAAATATACTACCCCAGTGTTGATAATAAAATTATTTAAATGGGAATAACCGTTGATAATTGGGTACATAAAAAACAATCAAATAACAATGAAAAACGAGTTTACTTAATGAATAAAAAATCAAACGAATAGATGTCAACCTAACAAGCAATAAGATAAAAGTTTTAGTGGAATAAAAAGATTACTAAATATACAATGGATTACTCTTTCAATGTTCTGTCTATGAATTTTTCCAATCGACTATTTCATAGAAAATACCCAAAACTCCACCGAATTTCAAATTAATTTCTTCGTAGATTGTTTTAACATTTAGATATTTATCAAACCTTAACCTCCCAAATATGCACGTTAAAGTAACGCGAATTAACAGCGTCTAAGAATTTGAATGAAACCTGTCGTGTAATTGATTGGGGTTGTTGCAACTTCTTCCTTTAATGTCGTTCTTATCATTCACCCCTTAGCCATCTATATCTAGAGACGAGACGCGTTAAATTTGAGCAACATCTAGCCGACACACTGGGGTTAAAAATAGGAAATTGAAATGATACATATGACACACTCATATATCTCTCTCTCCTCACTTCCTCACTTCGTTAATTTTACGTATACTTGATGAGGTCCGTCAAAAACGTATGAATTTCTTTTCATTTTCATTTCAGCTTTTGGAAGTAAAAGTCTGATGATCCAGAACCCTGTTAAAGGGGTTATGGTGAAATGGTTTATTACATGGAATCTTAACGTGGTCTGTCTTTTATTCAAATATATATATATATATATATATATATATATATATATATATATATATATAGATAGAGAGAGATATAGAGACTGAAAGAGATATATTTATAAAAATAAATATCAATCAAGCCTGACGGAACTATAATTTTACAGTCAGTGCCCTCATTTAATTTGGGTATGGGTCCATTGTCTGGCTTCTGAGTTTTCTCCAGAAGGTTAAGTGCTTGAACAAATTTTAACGCCATACTGCGTAAACCCTCGACATTGTTTCAGATACTGTAACAAGTTGGGCGGACGGATAAATATTCTTTATTAAAGCAAACAAACGGCTATTTTCGGACATTGGGCAAAAATCAAAATATTAGTATCTGATTTCAGACGGATAAACTAATGTTATCTCTCAAAGGTGTTACTATCTTTGAAGACTTCACAACAAATAAATGAAGCATGTCTGTTACCGGGAATTTCAACCTCGCGACAACACCTGCATCAGGTGAAATTCCTGAAACATCGACGGCAAACTGATAACGTTATTTTTCGTCTTTGGCCCATGGTTAGGCCAATATTTTTTTACAAATAAGAATCTCTGTCGTATACTTCACCTTATGCTGGTGATCCTGTAAGTAACAATTATGTAGCAGTATAATCTTGGTTTGTCTCTACCGATACAACTTGGGTACATACAGACCATATTTATTCTTACTCGAACTTATAAAAGGAGATTTTTATATTCTGCATATTAAATAATCGATTACTAAACTGTTTAAACTGATCATGTCAGTCCCAGTTTCGCTTTTATTATTATAACCGTAATATAAACCATGTGTTTTCTCTTTTGATAATGAACAGACACAAATGTGTTATAATACAGAAAGAAATTATAATTTAATAGACTAGATGACTCCTGAGATTAATGGATGCTTCTAAAAAACTGTGTCAAATAATATTTTTCTCAAATACCATTTTACGGTATGAGCAAATATCTGAAGCACAGAAAAGACTGTGCAGCGCCGCAGAGAAACAGAAATGTACTTGAAACGGCGGGTATCATTGCTTGGTTGTAAAAATATATAAGTATATATTTATTTGAGCTTCTGTGGTTGTGAATCAGTCACAGTTTGAAGTCTAATAAAGACAGAATTTAAGAAAGGTCTAAATTACCAATTATCTAAGACCGTTTTCCCAGACGAATGATTAAAATGACTTTCAGCGAATCAACTCTGTAGGTCTTTGAAAAAGACTATAATACATCAGATCGCATATGCTAGTGTTAGAAAAAATCAAAACACGTCTCTTGAAGACTCCCAACAGCAACCTCAATTAAAATGGATGTTACATGAATGTAGATGTGAAAATAATGGTATCAAAATGATTTTGTACTTCTACACGACCATAAACAAAATTTTAAAAAGATAAATGTTGTGGTAGGATCCACCTAATTTGCATAGTGGAGTACCGACCATATAAATATGGTTGGTACCGGGAAGAGAGGGAGGAATCAAGAGATTCAACCAGAGACTCTGCCCGACTGCGACTCAGTCAACACATTCTCCAGGAACGGTCTTACCAGGAATATACAAAAGACTATATGTAAATATTGTGTCCACTTTCTTGTTTCAATACATTTTGTTCTAAGTACATTTTGTGTTGCATTATTATTCCATGCATTAGTCAAGTTTCAACAGTATTGATTAAATCTTTTATTGGTTTAGACGAATTGACAATTTTTTGTTGGGTTTGAATACATTCTTTTCAGTTGTAGCGGAGAAAATGTAGTCGCTAGAACAAAATATATTTAGATTCGTTGGGTTAGTCAGGAGGGACTGCATTCCTATTCCTGCATTATTCAAGTTTCAACAGTAAACATCATTAATGTAAAGAGAGATTGATTTGTTTTTTTTTTACGGATTATCCACCATTCACAAATTATTTAAAGCCAGAATATATTTTCAAATGGTAGGAATTTCTTTTTAATTTGAAAGATAATGTTTTAATGTTACACGTTTTACTAATTAATCCATAACCGGGGAAAGAAGAAGTGGATTTATACCTTATATATTACGTAAGTGAATATAACGAACCCAACTGGTATTGTAACTCAGCTCGCAGATTAACAATTTCGAACCATTATACATTACACCACCCGCACATCCAAACAAACCGCACTTGGTATTCACAAGCGGTCATTCATTTAGGTCCTTACAAGACTCGACGTTGGTTAAACTTCGATTACTCAATACGAACCGGTGTTGCAACGTGATGCGGCAGCAAGCGCAATTTGAGAAAGAATGATTGCAGTTAGTGAAGTAATTTCCTTAAAAAAAATTGCATTATTATAATAAATTAATAAATTTTAAACGTCGCAAACAGGTCAATTTTTGCGGAATATTTCCTCATAAAGAAACAGCTAATCTCACTATTTTCCTTCAATATACAATTGCAAGATAATCTATTTCGAAACAAATTATTGATGCTGCATAAAACTCTTCTTCAATTCGAAGGGGTTTATTCCTATTCGTGCGATATCGAGTATATAAAAGAAAAAAAAAACATAAAAACGTTGAGGTAAAATGTTTTTCTTAAACAGAATATCACGTAGCCATACTGCGCTATTACAGAAATGACCTGAGATTTACAGAGCTTCAAAGACGGTGTTTAAGAGACTAATGTATATAGGAACAGAGAGAATTGAAGCAAATATAGGCTGAACATCTGCGAATGTTTAGCAGACATGATATAGCTCTGCTGAGGAGAAATTCTAAAATATGCGATTTTTTTCTTCCTAAACATGTCGACCTTTGTTAAATCTGGCGAAGTAACCCAAAATTATTTAGATTCTTGTTACATTAATTCGCAAAACATAAATTTCTTTCTCTTTCATATATATATATATATATATATATATATATATATATATATATATATACAGTAGCGTCCAAAACTAAGGGACAAAATTTTAAAACCTAATATTTGTTAGAAATAACAACTGTGAAAAGATGAAATTTTGACAACTGGTAGTCGTTATCATCCATAATAACATACTAAAATTTGAATCATTTGCAAAGGATAGAAAAAGAATTATAACAATTATTTATTTATTTTCAAAATAGGATCGTCCAAAAGTAAGAGACAAAATTGAGAAAAACAATGTAAACAGTATGCTATATTCAAATTTTTGATTTTCTAAAGAATAAGTCTGACTTAATCATTTGTAAACGTTGCATCAGCCGGCACCATGGCGAAACCAAAAAAACTTTGATTACTCTGTGAGACAAGCTATTGTGAAGCTACACAAGGAAAAGCACACCATTAGAGAGATTTCAGAGAAAGTGAAACGTTCCAAGAGTGTTGTAGGCAGGGTTGTTAAATCCTACAATGATACTGGCAAAATAGTTAGTGCTTTTAAAACCGGCAGAGCCCGCAAAACTTCGGCAAGAGAAGATCGAATAATGCAGCGTATGTCATTAAAGGACCGTTTTAAGTCTTGCACAGAAATTAAAAGGGTTATGAATAGTACCTCATGTGTTAATGTGTCAAGACCGACTGTTTGTAGACGACTGCAAGAAATAGGGCTGTTTAATCGAACCCCAGGAAAGAAACAACTTGTTAGTTCGAAGAATAAGAAGAGATTAGAGTTTGCAAACAGGTATATAATTTGGACATATGAAAATTGGGCAAAAGTATTTTTCAGTGATGAAAGCAAGTTTAATTTATTTGGAAATGCTGAAAAAAACAATGTAAAGAGACGTATTGGTGAAAGATTAAGTGCAAAGTGTACTAAGAAAACTGTCAAGTTTGGGGGCGGAAGCGTCATGATATTTGGAATGTTTTCTAGTTTATAACAACGCCTCTTGTCCGGTTACAAACTCGTGTAAACGCGCAGATCAATAAAAACATTGTTCAAGATCATGTTCAAAATACAGAATTCAAAAGATTCGATGACAAACTGGAAATGGTAAAAAATTCGTCATATCAAAGGTGTTACGTTCTTTACGACTACGGACTAAATATGTTTACCTTGCAGCAATTACACAAGACGCACGAACAGGAGACGCTGGGAACTTAAATGGACATATATATATATATATATATATATATATATATATATATATATATATACATTATTTAACATTATTCGGACAATTGTCCTTATCAATTTGTCGCCATATTTATCACAAAAACAAAGAAGTTTAAATTCCGACCTTCTTCAGGTGATTTTATTCAAAAAAAACTGAACCATTTATTTCGCTCAATTGGGGTAGACTTTTCTAGTTCCCCGTGCCATGTTAAAAATATATGTTAGTGAGCGAAATAAAGGGTTCAGTTTGAAATTCCAATCACCTGAAGAATGCCGGAGCGTTAAAATAAAAACGTTGTGATAACCAGTTGGCAAAAAAAGCTTTTCAATAGTCCGAATAATTTTAAATAATATTACATAATACCTCATCTCAGATATATATATATATATATATATATATATATATATATATATATATATATATATATATATATATATATATGTATATATATAATGTGTTTTAATCCAGTCGATTTCATTGAGATTCTTTTTTTCTTTTCTCATTATCCCTTTTGTTATTAAATATCCCATATTTTGATAATAGAAGCTCTGCCAAGAATGGTGAAACGTTTTAAGAACTTGGACGCATAATTACTGTGGATGATCTGGCGATCAAATCATTTCCTAAATATTTTCGTTTTAGCCAATAGTTTTCTCTTATAAATAGAGTAGCATTTTTATAACAAAATTATAGTCAGTCTCGTTACGATTCCGTTATGTGTTTAATGTTTTGTTTGTTGCAATATCCCTATTGTGTTCCTATAATCTTTTATTTGGATTTCTTCTTCGAAGTATGCTTTCTTGCAATCATTACAGGTAATTGATTAAATTCTTTCTATCAAAGTTTAGCTTATTTTTTGTTTTGTATTGATTAAATCTTTTGTTGGTTTAGACGAATTGACAATTTTTTGTTGGGTTTGAATACATTCTTTTCAGTTGTAGCGGTGAAAAATTAGTCGCTAGAACAAAATATATTTAGATTCGTTGGGTTAGTCAGGAGGGCCTGCATTCCTATTTCTTTGAATATTTTATTAGCTTTTTGCTTCGCATTGAATATGAAATAGCAAAGGTATTGAAAGAGCTTCAGAATATTTTCAATATATTTCCCTTTTTCGTATAAATGTTGAAGGCTGCAAATTCTGTAGACTCATAAGTAGATTCCGATGATTATTCCGATGAAAAGAGAAGTTTATTAATTGATTTTTATTCGTTGATTTTTTGTGAACAAATGACACTTGTATTTTCGAATTTCTTTAGGTTATATACAAGATCACATAAAACTGTATCATAGGGATATATGCATAGATCCACATCAATCTATCGGAAGTATGTTAATTGTTTAGGTAAAATAAATTCGGAAAGTCCTATAGTCGAGAAATTCTAAGAAAATACATTAATTTCACGCCACTAAGAGGTGACACCAATAATAATACAAATTTTTGTTTTTAAAAATTATTATCAAATGTAAAATAGCATTGATTGGTGATGTGACGGCAGATTTATATTATTTTAGCTATTGGGAGGGAGATATTTGTCATTGAGTGTATTATGATATTTTAAAGAAATTTAAATATTTTCCAGCATGGATGTTGGTGTAAAGACCATTTATGTCGAGTCTGGCCATGTGTTTGTTATTTCTATTTATTTCACCTGAGTTTTTACCCCAGGTTGCCATATAATGGGCTGATTCTTTCATGGAGAGGAGTAAACTATTTTTTATGAGTTTCGCATGTTTGTGCAAAGCGATGTCTATACCTGAAATAAAGGGACGTATTGAGATGCCTGTTTTGTGGGGTTTAGGGAAGCCGTAATGTTTGTGTATTCTAGAGTGATTTTCTATTAGTCTATACTCTGTATTTTTTTTCATTTTTAATCAGTTTCCTAATCGCTATGTTAAATTTTTATGTGTCGGTAAATATTTTCTGTTGGTATATTTTTTTCGTATGTGACCGTATCGTTAAGTAGTGAAATAATATTTTCATCGTACATGTTCTTATTCATGATAACAATATCAACTCCTGTGTCTGAGGAGGTAATGTAATATGTCCTTAACTTTTGCTATCAGACAGAAAAATTTTGACTTAACCCAAAATGGACATGCACAAAAAACACAAATCCAGCGTGGGGCAAAGAGAGCAACTAAAATTATTATAGGTTTGGTTTGTTTTGTTTTACGGCATATCAACCTCAATGGGTTATTTAATGGTATTTACTTGATTCCCACTAAATCAAGATATGACACAAGGTCGATTAACGTGGGAGACCCGAGTGTTTCCACTCATAGGCCACTGGTCAAAATATTGGTCAGAGCTTGTCCAAGCTGGTCAGAGCCTAGTCAAAGCTGGTCATAACTTGTCCTAACAGGTCCAGGCCGAAGCCAGTCCAAGCTAGTCAAAGCTTGATCGAATCTCAGTCTTCCACCAAGAAACGATCCATTAATTGTCAAAAAATTTCTTTTTGCTTGTAAAGTTTTGTTTTGCCAAATATCTATTTCTGGTAATATTTTTCCTTCAAAAATTATATCTAGTAATAAAAATGTATAGCTGGTAATAATTAAAAAAAAATTCTGGTATAAAAACCTATTTTTAAACTTTCATAATGTTTTTAACCCAGTCTCGGGGTTAATTATTTGCCCATAGCTAGGACCATAACAGGTGCCACCACCCGGGTTAGGGTGAGCTTGGGAACACCAGCAATTACGAGGTGGTTCCACGCTCCTCAAAATCTCCTGATCAGAAGCCTTGTTGTTGGATGTAACTTATCGTCTTACCCAGGACGCGGATTTAGTTTATCGTCATACCCAGGACAGTAGAATTATTATAGAGAAACACACAAAGTTATACACATTAATGCTACCCGACAAGGCAAATATACGCAAGTCATAATTAAACAGTGAAAAACTAACAACACAAAAATAACAGTATTTATCATGAACGCTGACAAGAAAAAGCATGTGAAACCTATTAATCAATGAAAAGTAAACAGCTAAAACAGAAAAAATACCAGAACTGTTTCCTCCAAATTTCATATTAAATTTATAAACATTTCCTCTTTCTTACTTATATATATATATATATATAGATAGATAGATAGATATATATAGAGAGAGAGAAAGAGAGAGAGAGAAATAGATAGATAGATAGATAGATAGATAGATAGATAGATAGATAGATATTATAATAAGAACATTTTGAAATTGCTACAAAAAACCTTTCATGTTTCAATATTTTGAGTGCATTTCTTGAGGCGAGGATAAGTAACAGGTTATTAAATGATTTTTAAAGAAATTTAAAAACAAAGTGATACCTCTTTTCCGAAAGTTAATATGGCGCATAAAGTCAGAATTAAAAAAAAAAAATAGTCTTGTGGGTATGTCTTGATTAACCAATTAGACAGATCTACGATAAATAGGAAAGTATGGTCAGAGGGTGGAGATGGGTGAGTTATTTTTTATCTTACGATGAACCGGGACATAGACATGTCATGATTAACGATTGCTGAAAATGACAGCGGCAAATGTATCGTGATTAATGGATTTCATTTTGTAATACGACATATTGTAATTCTTCAGACGTTGTGCTTAATGGACACGCATTTTTCAGTAGATGTTCGTTTTTTATTTGTGAAGCTCTTCATAAACTAGTCTCCAATGAAAGCAGGAGCAGACGTTAGTTTCCCCTGCAAAGGGGGAGATGGGTTTGACTTCTTGCAAGAGTGTAAATGTTCACCATTTCTTTTCTCGAGTAGATGAAACAACCAATGCTGAAATAACGATATCCATAAAAATAACATTTGAAATAACACAGACCTCACACACAAATATATATAACAAGATTTCGCGAATTTACAGGCCGGTAGATGTAAATAAACACCTAGACTGATTTATAAAAATATAAAACCAGACCATCTACTCAAATATGAGTAACCCTTTAAAAAGTAATGTTTAAACAATAAAGTATATATATATATATTTATATATATATATATATATATTAAGAAATGGACAAAGTCCAACAATTTATTTATTAAAGACATTTTTATGTTTAACGTTCTTTTTTATAGATATAAGTATTTAAGTAAATTTACTTAGATATTTGTATCTATAAAGAAAAAGAACGTTAAATATAATACTGTTTATTGTAAACAGAGCATTTACTTAAATACTTGTATCTATAAAAGAACGTTAAACATAAAATGTTTTTATATATATATATATATATATATATATATGATAAAAATATACATTTTAAGTTATGCTAATTTATGGGAAATTTGTTTATATAGTGCGTACATGGATATAAAAATATAGAAGCAGACATGTCAACATCGATCGTCGACAGTCTGTTATATGCTTGAACGTAATGTCCACGCCTGAAGATCGCGCTTAACCATAAAACTCACTGCCAACGTTCGGATTTGACTACAGTGTTTTCTTTTTTTATCTATCTATCTATCTATCTATCTATCTATCTATCTATCTATCTATCTATCTAACCACGTGTGTGTATCTCTTAGTGTTTGTGCTTTTGTGTGTGTGCCCAAATGTCCTAGATTAACATATGAAAGAAAATTGCTTAATGTATGATATGAAATTTTCACTGCTAAATATTGAATATTTTGTTTTTATATCTATATAATGCAGAGGTAATGTATGAGCATTAGGTCATGGACCTTCTTATAAACACGCGCAGGCACCTACATGAATATACTGATGTCTTTCTATATATATATTAAAATGTAAAAAATAAGAGAACGTTGATATTCTCTGCTGTTACTGTTTCATTTAGGAGAGGCAATTTTTAAATAACCTTCTGTAATGCATTTGCTGACTATCCTCCATATCTATGGATTGTAGTCCCCAAAGATATCTTGACGACTACAAGTCCACAAAGATTACTAAGTTCAAGCAAGTAAAAAATGGCAACTGACTGGAATTAGATTTTGTTTCTGTTCCTCAACTGCTGTGTTGCGCAATATATACTTCTAAAATCATTTTAGCAAGAATAATGAACCTGTTGTGTTGAACATTGTTCTTTTCCCAGTCTTCTTCGTCTTCTTCTGCTTCTAAAATAAAGACAGGTGCTGTAAACAAGGAGAGAAAGCAAATAGATGCAAGAGAAAGTGTTTTCTCATTGATCACTGAAAATGTATTTTTTTGTTTTGTTTTCTGGAGGACAGCAGAATATCTCTGTAGCTTTTTAAATTATAAGAAAAAGAAATGGATTTAATATTCCTAATGTTATTTTCATTGCAAACAGCAGGGTATAGACAACTACACTACATTATCAAACATTATCCCAGGTAGATACAAAGAGACATTAGCCTAATTATGTAAAAAGTAGTCTGTGAGGTTGTGAGTTTAATCTGAACAATGGTGGATATAACACGACAAAGTGGAAAAGACATTCAGGCAACCCGTTTCACTTCTTTATGTCTAAAGAAATTTGATTTCGAATGACAAAACGCAGTAATAAATATCCTTATGAGAAGCTGTGATCAGACAGTATTTTCCTTAATAAAATCTATCTCAACAACCAGTATAAAATTGAAAGTTATAATCATCACTTAACGGAATACCAACAACAGTAATACAGGTGTGGTGACACAGAAGTTAAAATCTTAAAATTTTCATTAATATAAATCAGCGAAACATCCAGAAGTCTCAAAAATGATTATATGAGCATTGCAAGGATTTGAAAAATATAGCAAAAATATTGACAAATTAAATTAAAAATCAAGAAGTAACCATTTTGATTTTATGACCAAATGATGTCCAATAATAACAGATATATATATATATATATATATATATATATATATATATATATATATATATATATATAATGCACTGTTTCATTAGAGCATGTAAATAGCCACAACAAAATTGTATATTTTGTCTCAGCGTTAAATCAACGTTTCTTCAATGGCAAACAATGATGGCACTCTCATTTCACACACACAAAATAATATATATATATAAAAAATAATATATATATATATATTATTTTATATATATATTTTATATATATATATATATATATATATATATATATATATATATATATAGATAGATAGATAGATAGATAGATAGATAGATAGATAATATTAGTGGAAAATATACATACATATGCAAAATATATATAAAAATTCCCATACATGTATATTTTCAGAAAAAAAAAAAAAAATTCCAATAGGAAGGATCCAGGTAGAACTTAATGTCTAGGACAGAGTAAGGATATAATAAAAGTCTTAAACACTAATATTCCATGGTATTCCATATGGTATTCCATGGAATATTAGTGTTTAAACTATTATATATATATATATATATATATATATATATATATATATATATATATATATATATATATATATATATATATTTATATGTATACCCAAGTATATAATTGGTGTATACGGAATGAATCCCAATAACCAACAATTACTATTCTTAAAAGAGTGCTCAATACAAAGTAGAGCAGATATAATTTTTTTTTTTTTAAATTATAACATAAATATTTCTTCTTTTCTCCTCATCAATTTTACAATTTTTAAAATTAATAGTGTTTAAATTTGGATTTTAAAATTGGCAGTTTTTAATTTTAATATCAAATTTTATCATAGAATTTAGTAATTGTTGGTTAGAATAAATTCTTTTTTTAATATTACCCGTATTTTAAAGATTTGAATAGCTATTATAACATGACTCCGTTTTCAAGCTTTTTGAATTTTCCTATACTCGTATTTTGATTGTTCATTCTATCTTTCGTAACAACGTTTTCCCCTTGCGAAGGATCATTAATTAATTTAAAACTTTTAAAACCATTTGTTTTTGCATTCAACATCATCACTTGATAAGACACCGGAGGTGTTGAAACAAAATGGATATTTTTGTAGTGATTTTATAACATGTTTATGTTGTAATTTTTTTTTAAATAATTATATATATATATATATATATATATATATATATATATGAAGAAAGTTTTAAGGTGTGCTATATTTACGGAAGATAGAGCATATGTAAATATACATATAAAAGGAACATTGAAGTCAACAAGTCAATAAATAAATATATATATATATATATATATGAAATGGGGTATTGTAACTATGTACACCATTTACAGAGTTCGGACTGTTGTCCTAATCTCTATTGTCATGTTCATACGTCAGCATTGCGAACCGATTCTTTTATGTCGTTCGACGCGGTACATTCATGATATATCAGTTTAAGTTATTTCCTTTAGTAACTCAATTCTCAACTTTTCTTTACCTCTGCCTAGTGCATAAAAGCGTTAGTTGCAGTATTCTTGAACCAAGTATATATATATATATATATATATATATATATATATATATATATATATATATATATATGTATGTATGTATGTATGTATGTTGCTAATAATGGTAATGTCTGCTCACTTGTATTCAAGGATAAACATCTTCTAGGGCGGCGAGCACAGACGCATTTTATAATATTTGTTCAACATCCGTAATGCAACTATGCTGAGCAGACCTTTATTACAGTTTCTGTGTTATCTAGCGGGATCAACAATCTGAAAAAGGCCAGCACACTCAGGCCATCGTGCTAGCACAGACAGCGATAGCGCCAAGGGATTCGTCTAGGCAATTTCACTTGCGAAGCATTGTGTGAACCCGTGGTATGGGTTTCAGGCACTTTCCAAAAGTGAACGCTGCGATCGCCCCCACCAGGCCGATAACAGCAAGAAGACACATTCCTGGCAAATCGTCCTCGACCATGGCGAGAGTTGAACCGCGATGTCATGGTCAGGATGTGAACGTTCCAACCAGAAACTATCTATCTATCTATCTATCTATCTATCTATCTATCTATCTATCTATCTATTTCTCTATCTCTCTCTCTCTCTCTCTCTCTCTCTCTCTCTCTCGATATATATATATATATATATATATATATATATATATATATATATATATATATATATATATATATATATATATGTAATGTGTGTGTGTGTAATGACTTGGTATTCATTTTCAGAAACATGGTATGCCAATCCATTTCAGAGTTCAACAGAAATACAGCCTTCCTGGTTTGTACTGAATTCATGCTTGGCGGATATTAGAGAAAGACGATAGGAAAGAATACATAATCTCTCATCATATATATATATATATATATATATATATATATATATATATATATATATATATATATATATATATATATATATAAAGAAAAGAACAGTAAGATATATAATCCGGTGTTCTTATTGGCATTATTATTTTTACAAAATAGGGCTAAATGTAAATTTAAAAGAGCATTAATATTATAAATTAACTGATTTAAAATATGGTTTCTCCTTTACACAGTATTAACCATGTTTCCAAAATGGAAGCTGAAAGCTTGAATTTAATTTTGTATTTGAAATAAAAACATTAGTTGTATTTCATCCTCAAGCGAATTTTAAATCAGTTAATTTATAATATATATATATATATATATATATATACACACACTTATATATATATATATATATATATATATATATATATATATATATATATATATATATATATATATATTGAGCCCATCAAATAATAAATTTAATAATTATCTATTTTAATAACAATCTAATAAAAAAAAGCGATGGAAGCGAAAAGAAAAAGAAGTATCTAAATAAAATTCGGCTATATTATATTAAAAAAATACAAAAAGAATAATATTCCAAATTCCAAACATCCCTTGCCCGTACGGTTGTGTAGTCTCACCAATATAACAATTTTAGTATGAAGATTTACAAAAGGACGTAACACGTTAAACGTAAACTTTTTTCCCACTTTGTCATATATTTTCCATCATATACATACGTATATATCTAATCAGTTTACCAAAGCAACGTGACAATGCCACTAAGATAGACTCCTCTACTCCGATTGAAAGAAAATGAAAAATACTTTAAAAGCTACAAGGAAAATGGGGGAAACTTCTACTTCTGTTCAAATAGTGGGGAGAAGTGTGAACCTGGCTATTGGAAAACCTATGTATACAAAAATATTTCAAATTACAATGGAATATTATATGGATGCTTTTCAGATACATGAAAATAGAAATACATTTAAAATATAGAAATCGTTCGAGGAAGAGAAACCAATGTTAACTACGTAAAAACCAGATAAATTAAATCTAAAAAAAAGGAGATGTTAATGAAGAGAAATAATTGTTTTCCACCAAATGTTACTGAACTAAAACAAACCAAAAATATCACGGACATTTTTCATGGGTAAGGTAGAATTTTTCTCATGTACAAACCTGACATTGTCTCATGATTTTTACCGAATCAGACAATTTATCTTGTCACCCAAAACCAAGCCGGCAATAAACTTACAGAATGTATGCCATTTCCATCATCGTCATTATCATCACCACCGCAAAATAGATAACTCATTATTTTCCTGTTTGTTCTCTATCAAAAAAAAGATGGGTAAATAATTTACACTCGAGGATTTGCAAACTGATACCAAAATCTCGCCGATTATTCTAAGCCAAAAATTGCATGTAACAAAACATATTTTTCACAAACTGAGATTTAAGACACTGGTCCCGAGGTACCTTGATTAATGTCTTAGTTTGGAGAAGATATCTTCTCTCTCTTCAGGAAAAAAAAATAAACATTTCAATACACTTTTCTATGTGGAGTGTTCCTTTAGGACGTGGAAGAACATGGTTCTTGACAATTTCCTATCAACTGTAGTTTTTAGCATTATTTATGCCTTTGCCAAGCCTTTCGACTTCCGTTCAACTATCCATTCACAAATGCTCATCAGTTAAGTACCCCAGTGCATCGTACCCTCCTGCCTTAGATATGCCCTCTGAGTAGTTGAAGAACTTTTACCACATTATGTATCCAATATCTCATAAGCTATCTCTTTGTAATTCACTCTTTTTTTCTTTATATTTTATTGAAGATTTTATCGTTGCTTCATCGTTCCAATCATAGATAAGTCCGAGCCTTCTCTCCATCTGTGATTAAATTGTCAAGCATACAGTGCTGTACAAAGAAATGGATATAAAATAAGTGTTCAGTACTTTTTTTAATGAATTGTTCCTGTTACTTAGGATTATGATTAACATTCGGAATGTCTTTTTTTTTTGTTAATCCAAGACGAGTTTTGATTTCGGTGATTTATTTTCCATTCCCTGTTAAAATAGTTATCATGTATTTGACTTCAGTATTTGTTAGTATGATACTAGTATCTTCAAATGGTAGTTCTCATCTTGAGCTTTTTCTCTTGGTGTCAAACATATGTTTTCTTTAAGTTGACGTTAGAGCTTTCTTACACACTATTTTAAAAATTATATCACCTCAAACAGTTGGTAATGCCGCTAGTACGCAACGGTTTACAGGTAATGATGATATACGAGAATACTGACAATAGGGAGGATTAAGCAAAGTACAAAAGATGAACGGGGTTCAATAAAAGAATTGTGACGTGAGAGAAAAGAAAATGTAGGAACAGAAATAGCGTTTGCATTACTGTATTTCAACAGTAAATAGTGTGACCTAGATGCCAATCTAGTAGCGCGCTTAAATTCATTTATTCGTAGCACCAGACAAATTAGCTCTTCGCAACCATTTCCAGAAATATATATTTCTAGAAAAGACAGACGGAGGCCATCTCAAATCGATGACAGACGGACTGAAGTCTAGATGCCTGGTCAGAATCAATTATATTTCAGAAGCTTCTTTGGAATTTGTCAAGAAACTCTACTTGTACAGATGAAGACCAGACCAGATATGTCAACGATATTCAATGCACGGACGAATGGAAGATTTCTAAATGTACAAGATGGATTCTGGTACAATAGAGTGACCCAAATATCCTTGCAGTTAATGGCAGGATGTAGACACCCCACTTAATGTTAGAGGAAAACGTCAGGCTAAAAGCGTAGTGTGTTGTTCTCTTGGAGTCTAGCGTCAGTCACCTTGATGGCAAAAAGAAAAGGTTCGAATTTTAATATCTAGTTTAGATGGTTCAGATCGTTATACATTTTGGACAGTTATGAAGCTACATCTTCTCCTGCCTATATAGGGGCCAATTAGTATAATTTCTATCACTAAAAAACATCATTATCTTGGAAATATTCTACAATATATTTTCTGGCTTTAAATAAACTTCAAATGTTTGACAAACTTTAAAAAATAAATCAATAAATAACATATACGTCTATTTTAAGTATCTATCCAAAAACCAATTGTTCTTAATTTTAATATTATTGGCTTAAATGTATAATTATTCAAAATTAATTCGAAATAAATTATTCCGATAAGTTTTAGAAATTTTAAACCACATATTCAGTTAAGTATAGCTCTTGTGTTGCGCAGGAAGCAAAATGTTTATCAACGTTTAAAGCATAATTAATGGCGTGTTTCGAAGAAATTCCCATTGGAAATGAATTTATTCTTTTTTTATCCTTGTGTTATTTAGCAGGATAGAATCGATATTCCAGCCTTGGATGACAGACAATAAAGTAGAAAGAAAACGCATAATTGCAAACGGTAGAAAAACAATGGGAAAGCAATCAACTGTTGTGGTGTCCTCCCTATAAAATGTCTATGTTGGACTCATCCGCCTACTATAAAATCAGTAGGAGAGAACGCCTTGACGGAAGAATCCAACATAGACACTTTAGAGGGAGGACACCACAACACCAGCAATACCTCCCAAGAAAACAAGGAAACTGTATCAATTCCTTCTTAGATATTGATTATATAACAGGTTAGAATGGATATTCTAACGTTGGATTGCAACCAATATAGAAGAAAAATACGTATAGCCGCAAACGGTAAAGAAAACAATAGAAAAGCAATCAACAATATGTCACAAGAAAGATGTTCCAATTCTCCCCTTAGTTTTGGATTATAGAGCAGATTAGATTGGATATTCTAGTGTTGGATGACAACTAATATAGAAGAAAATACATAATTGCAAGCCGCGGAGATATGAAAACAATCAACAATATTTACTAAGAAAAGATCACAATTCAATTTTTTGAGGAAAGGAAATTTTGAGAAGCTATGATCCATTATCTTTCGTAGGGAGAATAAGTTTTCTAAAAAAGGTTTTCTAAAAATAGTTATTTTGATATTTGATAAGATTTAGCGAGGATTACAGTATAGTAAGAGCTGGCCATAAGTTGGCGAGTTTTATCACCTGAAGTCAGAGAAAAAACTTCTTTTCTTGTCGATAGAAAGTAACACGTTCCGGTTCACTCTGTTTGTGGTCATAAATGGTTAATATATATTTCATGTTTGAAGAAAGTTTTATTTCCCGCCTTTCAAATGAACCACAGTATCATTCATGTTTATGTCAACACGCAAAAATCTGTCTTCAAATTGTTTTTTTATCAGTTTGATATAGTTTATGCGCGATAATGTTTATTATTCATGACGAACAGTCCCTGTATTCCCAGACGAGTGAATTTTAGTATAAATAATATTCCCGTTTATCAAGGAAAACACAATCAGTAAGCACGGATTACATCAAATTCGTCCATACGGTTCTGATGCAAATTCCTCGTGCACACAGCTTGAACAATTTGTCTTGGATTCAATCAATAGTTCCTTTCCGTTCCTGCTGCTCTTTCAGATTCACAATTCAAAATTTATGAATTAATTACCAGTCGATGCAAAAGACAAGATTACATTTTTGATAACGTGTCTATTGTATATGGGTATGTAATGTGATGTTTAGCGTCAATATTGTCCTTTGTGTATAATTTTGATTTTTGCTAGAGACGATGAACTTGATAGAAAGAACTTAACCCCGGATCCCTGAACCTAGAAACAAATGAAGCATCATCACTACTGGAATATTTCGTACATCTCTTGGCTTGATAACGTCTTGGTACCATCTGGAATTTAAAAGATGCAATGATCGATTTATACAGATTTTCAGGCTTACGATCATATCACGTTGAAACATTGATTCTCGTACGATCACCGAATATTAAGCAACATCAATCCTGATCAGTAATTAGATGGGTGCTGAAAGCTTGGATGTGTATCCGGTGTAAAAGATAACGACTCATAAATGGAAATCGGATATCTAAGTTCCAATTCCAGTCGCGATCGTTATTTTCACTTACGTGGGGAATGTATTAATTCACCTCTTCTCTCTCCAGCTATGGGTTAATTAGTTGAATTTGCAAGAGAAGAACCGTTATGATTCTTAGAATCAAAAATATTGTCTGGCTTTAAATAACCTGGAAAAGGTTGATAAACCGTAGAAAGATCACTCCTCTATATAGATTTTCAAGGGAAAGCAAATTTCAGTATGCATTACGGTCGACAAAAAGGACGTGATGAAGTCAGTGAAGTTAAATTAAAATAGGAAAGTTAAAAGTTAAATACTCCAATCCGAAACAGAAATAGTCCATAATATAATATAAAGCATTATATATATATATATATATATATATATATATATATATATATATATATATATATATATATTCATCTTTCGCTCAAACTGAGCTCCCTATTTAATAAGGAGATACTCAGGTGTTATAGTAAAATGACTTTTTTTCTTTATCATTAACGATAATCTATATATATATATATATATATATATATATATATATATATATATATATATATATATATTTTCACTCAAACTGAGCTCCCTATTTAATAAGGAGATACTCAGGTGTTATAGTAAAATATTATTTTTTTTTCTTTATGATTAACAATAATCTTATATCTATAATTCTCAAAATGTGTTTTCTCTCTCTCTCTCTCTCTATATAATATACATATATATATATATATATATATATATATATATATATATATATATATATATATATATATATATATATATATATTTGTGTGTGTGTGTGTGTGTGTGTGTGTGTGTGTGTGTGTGATCGGATTTTATTTATGCATTTCCACAGTTTTCATCCGATTTCGATGAACATTTATTTGATAGTTCTTCACTGCAGGTTTTGAGTCAAAATTGTTGACGACAATGGCTCTCCACTACTTCCTGTCCATTATAATTCTCAGTAATGCTTTTTCTATTTACTATCTGTTCTTGTATGTATATCTTTCATAAAAACTTTAATAAAAATAAATATCTTAAATTATTACAATAATATTACTTATTATTATACATTTAAATTTATATAATTATTTATATCTATATCTACAATTCTCAAAATGTGTGTGTATGTATGCATGTGTGTGACTGATCGGATGTTTATACACTTCTACAGTTTCGTCTGATTTTGATGATTTCTTTTTTTGTTTGATAGATAATTCTTCGTTGCCGGTTTTGAATTTACATTTTTGTAGACAATGGCACTCCACTACCTTCTATGTATTATAACTCTCAGTCATGTTTTTCTATTTACTATCTGATCTTGAATAGTTATCTTTCATAAAAATTTTATATAAAATAAATGCTTAAAATTATTATAATTATATTATTTTTTATTATACCATTACATTTATACAATTAATTATATCTATATCTATAATTCCAAAAATGTGTGTGTGTATGTTATGTGTTTGTGTGTGATCGGATTATTATTATTATTATCATTATTATTATTATTATTATTATAAAATGAAATAAAATTTGTTAAAATAGTAACATTATCCGTTTCCTTTTGTGAAATCATTTGACATTCATCCTAATATTTCCACATGCAGATATTGTTATTAAAGACCACAAACAAAAACGGTGCCTCCTTATTGATATGGCAGTCCCTGCTGACTGCAATGTATCTTTGAAGATATTCAAAAAGCTGTCAAAGTACAAGGACCTTTAAATAGAAATCTCGAAAATATGGCATATGGGAATTGTTTGTCAGTGGAAAGTGTCATGACGCCATTTCTTAATTTATGTCCCTGGGCGGGACACGGTAAGAAATGTGTAAAGATAGAAATTATTCAAAATAAAATAATAATAAAATAATAATAATAATAATAATATGGGAACATCAACAATCCCTGTTGAAAGTTGGAGCCCTAGGACTGGTTTAAAAAATTGCAGTAGACTAATTAAAGTGATTCTTGGAAATCCATGCCTCAAGGATTTTACAAAAATTTTTCTGACAAGTACAGCCCAAACTTTACGAAGGGCTTTATCTATGTAATTTTCTATTTATTTATTTATTTATTTATTTTTGTCAGTGCAAAATGTCATGATGCCATTCTAGCCTTAGGTCCCTGGGCGGGATCCGGAAAGTAATGTGTAAACGCCAGAAGTCAAAGAAAATAAAATCAATAATAATAATAATAATAATAATAATATAATTGTTTTGAGAGACGGTAATGTGCAGGTCAAAATGGTTGAAAAAGTTGGAAATGCGAGATTAGTCTGCTCAATAATTGTGAGACATTTCTGTCACTGTAAATTGTTTGTTGATGATAGGGTGTCTAGTACGAAAAATAAAATTTAGATGGAAAATAACGAAGAAGGAAGGGAAAGCAGAAAATAAGTCCCACGAATATTTACAAGATGCTGAAAGTAGTAATTGGGAATTTAAAGCGATAAGACCAACGAAAACTTAAACTAAATTAGAGAAAATGGCAATACAAGAATTTTTTTTAGAAAAAAAAAGAAATTTTGTTGAAAAAATTGATTGAAATAATTTGATAAAAATAATAGAAAAAAACAAATAAATTCATAAAACTGTTTAGAAAAAAAAACAAGACAAGTCGAATGGGATTTGAATGAAAGGGAAAAACAAGTGATTTGTTGGACAAGGTTGTCATGAATACGATTACGGAAAGTACAGTTTCAATCATTATTTTTTCAACAACATATTTCAACAATTTTAATATATATTTTATAAAAAACAAGATTCGGACTGCTACGATTACCTTTCTGAAATAACTTGTCATAAAAACGTGTTTTATAATGTCCCGGAAAAAGAGATATTTGCAAGCAAAACAAATGATTTTTGAGACCTTGTAGGGAAACAAAAGAAAGAGGTCAATTGTTTGGTGTAATGCCGTTTTAATAAGGCTGTTAAATATCAGAATTGCAAAGAAATGTGACTTAAGATATGGCTACACGAACACAAGCTGCTTAATAGAAATTCGAATAAGATTAGGCCATATAAAAATATAATAATATATTCCAAATGAAAGTATAATAGAAAACAGCTTTCTACAAACTATATCGACCTGAACTATTAGTGGAATAGATAAGTGTCCGTCGGATGGAAAATGCTTAATAACTAATTTAGATTATCAAGCTACAGTCAGTCAGTTATGTGCCATGCGTGATACACGCTTAGGCGATTTTTATCATAAAATACATGATAAATAGATATAGATATTTTCTGAAAGAGGTTTTTAATTTTTCTGTGGTAGACCAGTTGCCTTCCAAGGCGATCGAACCCGCTTTGTCCTGCTATTTAACCATACCTTTTTGGTGGGAGAAGAAGAGGATTAATACCTTTCTCAAGGGTATTAGCACGTAAGTGAATGTAATGGATTCGACTGTAATTTGAAATCGGCTCTCCGTTTCCTCAATCTGAGCCGCTATCCATTACTCCACCGTAAGCTTAAAATGAATTCCGGGTATCTGTTAAATTTGGAAAGAGGAAAAAAATATACTATCCATTATTCTAATTTCAAATTCAAAGATCACTAAATAATGTTCTTATTCTATGAAGGACGGTTATTTTTGAATATGTCCAAATTTTATCCCCCCCCAACGTCACCAGAAAGACGATAAAAAACAAAATTTTTTGTAGGGGTTGGTTTGACCGAAAGAAACTGAGACGACAATAAAATAACTGTATAAAAAGGGTTAGACAATGATGACAGAAATTGCATTTAGATTTTTGATGATCGAAGTTGAGAAGATTTCAAAAAATTTTGGGAAAAGCGATTTACATAAAGTTTAAAAGTACGAAAAAACATTATCATAGAATTTACAGTTACAACTAATAATCTCAATAGGGAACTGATGTGACCTAACAGACAATCTAGTACTACGCTCAATTTAATGAAGTCGAAGTACAAAAGTAGAAAACTCAGAACAGTTACCATGAAACTAGCTGTAGAAAAGCCACAAGGATGCTATATTACGGCCGTAGGAACTTGTCTGAAGCCGAGATGACAGGTCAGGACCGATAACGCTGCACATTCTTCTTTGGATTTTGTAAAGTGTCTACATATATAGCAGAAGTAACAAACCAAGTGTAGTTGCAATATGCGCCGCCGAATGATAGACGATTAAATGTGCAGGAGAGATCCTGTCCAGAAAAATTTTCTAGCAGAACGAAGGGAACAAACGCATGTAGAACAAGGATTAGTAATTAACTAGCAGCATGGCCCGGCGTTGCCCGTACTTGATTCAAAAATCGTACGACACATACAGCAATCGCTATCACTCGACTTAAAATATTTTTGCCCTTCCTTGCCTTTAAAGGAGTGCCCTTTGCCGTGCTGATGTTGCTACATGCCTTACTTCTTGCCTATCTCACACTGCGAATTTTTTCTAAGCTCTATACTAAACATTAAATCTGTTACGAAAAAAGAACTAAAAAAAATGAACACAAAACGATCAGCTTAAAAAAGGACTCGTAACTGGAAAAACCGAATGAAAAAGAATGTTAACAACAAATACTTTTTCACACCCAACCCAGTTCTGCGGAATCAGAATCAACGTTGAGTTTAAGCAAGCGAATGAGCCAATTGGAGTAAAAGTGCCATGCAGATTTAAATTTTTCCCACTTGTGACGAATGCAGCTATCGAATTTTTTTTGCATGCTAGCATGCTAGTTAACATCCGTGTCAGTCAGCTGTTGGCTCTCACGCTGGCCAATAGAATCTTCCTGCCTATTCGTGGCAGCCAGCTATAGGCTCTCACTCTGGCCAGTAGAAAATGGCCGCAAACTACATGAAAACTGCCGTAGAAGCATGAAAAAATCGATTATTTCCACTATCGATGGGAGTTGAGAAATGCAAAGTCGGTCTTGGCCTTCCTGCTTAACTTGGAGCATGTGCATGTAAATTTTGGTGCAAATCCGTCGAAAATTGCGGCCGTGCATTCGTTACACATACACACACACATCACACACCTTTTATAGATAGAGAGTTCTTATTTCAGCCTTATCTGAGAAGAATGGTCGAGTATGATGGTTTATATATATATATATATATATATATATAAACTTTATTCATACCATCATGTTCCCATCTTTTTATCATATATATATATATATATATATATATATATATATATATATATATTTTTTTAAACGTCAGGTTTTTCAAAGTTGAATCCGCTATTTTTTTCAACGGTATCCTAAATTTCGATTTTTTAGAAGACGTCTTCACGCTTTATTTAACGGACGCTATTTTATTATTTTCAAAATAGATGAACAAACGCATGAAGTCGGGTGTAATAGGAAGAGATGAGTGGGATGAGAAGAAGAAGAAGAAGAAGAAGAAGAAGTGGGAAGAGAAGAAAAGCAAGGGTATATTTAATGTATCGTTGGAGAAATGGGTTAATTGAAACATACATTATTTTTTTATTTATTTCTAATATTAGAAAATTCCTCTTACGCACATATGAGACTGGACAGAAAAAAATGCCTTCGAATAACTTAAGGTTGAAACAAAGGTAGCAGATTTAACTGACCTTCTGATTATCAAAGTTTAAAACACTACAGGATATTTTTAATTTTATTTAATTTTCACTTTTCACGCGTGTATTGAACACTTTTTAATACTAAAATTTCCTATATTTTATATGATATATATTAAACATATATATATATATATATATATATATATATATATATATATATATATATGTGTGTGTGTGTGTGTGTGTGTGTGTGTGTGTGTGTATAAATAATTATATGTTCGTATGTGTTTATGACGATATTTTATTTTTTCAATTTATTCGGTCGAGCTAGTTTCTGTAATTCATGACATCATCACGCCTACCATCACGTTTCTGCTTAGTGGTATGCTAGGTAAAAATATAAGTTATCTTCAAATTTATATTTGGAATTTGAACGTCGCCTTCTGACTGAATGGGCAGGGTATATATTGAAATTAGCCTTTGTGAGTTGCAATGTAATATACATTGCTTGTGAACACACACAAGACATATATATATATATATATATATATATATATATATATATATATATATATATATATATGATATACAGAGTTGGACGGGGAATTAGATCAAGTCATCTGAAGATGTCGAATGCCATTGCATTTGAATAATTGAAAGAATAAAGCTATCAGGGGAGCAAGTAAGTTGAAGAGTGTTCCACATACAGGAAGTGCGAAATATTAAGCTGTTGGAGTAGAAGATACATCTACATTTAACAGTTTCAACAGTAAAAAGATTGAGCTGAGATGCCAGCCTAGTATCACGCTCAAATTCGTGCAGTTTGGCAACCAGCGAATGTAGTTTGTCGGAGTATTTACCGTGAAAGAATTTGTAGAAAAGATAGAGAGAAGCGACGGCACGTCTGTGAGAAAGTAACTGAACACGAGATGCAAAATCAGGGCCAATCATATTTCATCACTGTTATGGGATCTTACCCATAATAACATAATCGACTATTCCATACGTAATAAATATTGCACCTCAAGAGGAAGCAGAGAGTTCCGTCTGAAGTCTGTAGTTCCGTCTGATGTCTGGAGTTCCGTCTGAAGTCTGGAGTTCCGTCTGAAGTCTGAGATCCGTCTGAAGTTTGGAGTTCCGTCTGAAGTCTGAGTTCTGTCTGGAGTTCCGTCTGAAGTCTGGAGTTCCGTCTGAAGTCTGAGTTCCGTCTGAAGTTTGGATTTTAAGTGAAACATCTGAAGTTCATTCCCTCAAAAGTCTGGAGTTCCGTCTGAAGTCTGAGTTCTCTCTCTGAAGTCTGGAGTTCCGTCTGAAGTTCTGAATTTCCGTCTGAAGTCTGAGATCCGTCTGAGTTTCAAATATTTCCGTCTGAAGTCTGGAGTTCCGTCTATGAAGTTTGGAGTTCCGTCTTTTCTGAGATCCGTCTGAAGTTTGGAGTTTGGATCTAAGTAAAAGTTCCGTCTGAAGTCTGAGTTCCGTCTGAAGTCTGGAGTTCCGTCTGAAGTCTGAGTTCCGTCTGAAGTCTGAGTTCCGTCTGAAGTCTGGAGTTCCGTCTGAAGTCTGAGTTCCGTCTGAAGTCTGGAGAGAAGTATGTCAGGAGTCTGTTAATCAGTCAAAGCGAGCGAGTCAGTCCGTCGGATGGGAAATGCTTAATAACGAATTTAGATTATCAAGCTATATCCTTTTTTGAAGTTATGTGCCATGCGTGATTAAGCAATGACGTTTAAAGCAGTCCCAATAGATTGGCTGTTTCTGACAATTACTTCTAAACCTGATTGTTCTATACTAACTTTTCTTCTTCTCTGTATATATTCTTTTTGTAACATATCTGTGTTATTCCATATGATTTATTCTAGTTCATCTTTTATTGGTTCTACCTTGGACTATCACCTGGTACAAGGAACCGGACCATAACAATCTCCGTCTCTAGATTTAGTCGAGGACCCTATAGATGAACAACTGGGTATCAGATATATATCAAAAGTAGTATTCCATGCAAGATTCTTGGATTTGATTCATAGATTTGAAAAGGATTTTTCCAGGCGGGAATTCGAAGGCTTCTTTTCAAAGAACCCAATTTCCTTGTGGTTGATGAAGATATTGATTCAAGTTAAAAAAATCTCTCAGGTAAAAGGGCAATACTGAGACCAAGCTGGAAAGAAGAGGCACTCTTAGCATAAGAAATTATTTTCCTTGATCACATTCTCTGCAGATCTTTAGCCAATCCTCTATTTAATTCAAATTTGCGAATATCTTTTTACGTTGGTAGAATTAAAAGATCGCTTCAGATGCTCTTTTCAGTTTCAAAAAATAAATCTAGCGATGCTCTCAACACTTTCTGCTCTAGCAACAATGCAACATCGCTAAAACATCTCCGTGGCTACAAATGAATAGCATTAGCATTTAATTTACAGTGCTCATATCCACACACTGGTCTCGATAAAAGCTCATCAAGCCTTGACGTATCAATGGGTCTTCTAAACAATTTGGGCTAATTTCAGTTTTCCTCTGATCCTCTTGACTTAATTTAACTGTCTCGTTCTAACTCTAAATATATTGTCCATTTTCTAACTATTTACTCTTAAACTTCCTCGTTACTCACATGCTCCGTTCATGGCATTCACAGAGTTCTTCTGTGCATCTCTATTGTTTAAAGTGTCCTTTACGTACGTGATAAAATTGTCCAGTATTCACTGCCATATAGAAAGTTTGATATTACGTGGAAATTCAGAAACCATTTCTCTGTTTCTAACGAAACATTCCTTCTTCTTAATCATGTGTTTAGCTTTCGGAAAAAATCGTTTTCTATTTCAATACACTCAAATTAGAAACAATATTTTAAAAAATAGAGATATTCAATGATACAATTCTGTTTTATATATATATATATATATATATATATATATATATATATATATATATATATATATATATATTGGTAATCTGAGAGTCAATTTAATTGAGTGGAATCTCCATATTACATTCTCTTACGTGCTAATACCATTGGGAAAGGTTATTAACATTTTCTAAATTCCAGCTATGGGTAAATAACAGGACAGACTGGGTTGAATTAGAGCCTTGGATGGCAACTCGTCTTGAAGGACAACTTTAAATTCAAAACCGGCGGAGGTCGTTTGGGGAGAATTGTATAGTGCACCAGGCATTCGGGCTTTCAAAATATGGTAGGTTCTGAGGGTTTTTTCACCACTATAATTAAATTAACAATATGAATTGTTGATTCCTAGAAACTGAGCTATATTGATTATCTTATATTTAATACAACGGGAGAAACCATTATATATATATTTAAATAACTGATCCAAGTGCGACTTTTGGATAATAAGTGCGACATTACTGTAATTATTGAACAATATAGTTCATGCCACTTTGACAAAAAAAATTTACCAGTAAAAAAAATTTGTTCATCACCATATTTATATAAGAACGCACAACCTTTAAAAATTTAAAATCAAACTCAGCGTTGCTTACTGCGCGTTCAAAAACAATAACTCATTTTCAATAGCATTTTCGGATACAACAATACATATATTTTCGTTGTCCTCTTATTACTAAGAAAAAACAAGAACAACATCTATTCTATACCTGAAGATGTCTGTAGGAACAGACGAAAGCTTGTAGTAAAATAAGAACTAATACGGCAGAAATTTATATAAACAAGGATCATTTCATTCTTAACGGATACGGAGGGTTTTTGTATATTATTTGAATTGTTTGCGATGATGGATGTCTCGCCATTTAAATCATTAACCTTTGCATTAGTTTTTGTGTGAATAATTCATGTATATATATATATATATATATATATATATATATATATATATATATATATATATATATATATATATATATATATATATATATATATATATATATATATATATATATATATATATATATATATATATATATATATATATATATATATATATATATATATATATATGATAATATATTGGGTTGTATCTTAATATCTTAATACCGTTGTGATATATATATATATATATATATATATATATATATATATATATATGCGTGTGTGTGTGTGTGTGTGTGTTGATATAATAGTGCATCGAAACACAAGTAGAGCCTAGATTATATATATATATATGTGTGTGTGTGTGTGTGTGTGTGTGTCTGTTTGTTGATATAATAGTGCTCGATACAGAAGTTGAGCCTAGATTATATATATATATATATATATATATATATATATATATATATATATATATATATATGTTTGTTATTGTGTGTGTTTGTGTGACTAGAGCAAAATTATATCTAAATTTCAGATTATTTTGTTACAAGTGTGAAAAAAATTATGGGACATTGTCTATTTTTACCTCTACGGCCATTGCACCAATAACAACCTGTGACATGTTGACCTAGAAGTAGGGGGTTAATATGAGGCATTATTTTTACAGAAGATATATGCATATATGCATATTTATAACACAACAGAATGAACTCGACTAAAAGAACGAAAGAGAGTTACGCCTCAATGTAATAAATACGTTTATTTTAAACCGCTTGCATTTTCATCTCTCGCTGGGGACATAAATTTCTGTGTGTCACTGTATTTGTTTAGGCATTTCAGAAGACTGAAATTTACTTTACGATGGAAAAATTATGTTGGCTGAGGTAAGAGTTTCAGGTCATATTGATTTTTAAATATTAGCGAATGTGACGTATTTGCCAATAGGCATGAATAAATCATTTGTTTAAATACGCTCTATTGTTGATTGAAGAGCACAACACAAATACAGAAAGACGCTTATATATATATATATATATGTGTGTGTGTGTGTGTGTGTGTGTGCGTGTGTGTGTGTGTGTGTATGTTTGCTTTGAACAATGAAAAATATTGAGAAGTTAAAAAATTAAAATTTTCGGACACATTGGGTTGTATCTTAATATATTTTTGTTTTATGATTTTAATCAGATTCCTCGAATTGTTTCAGCCAGCATGGTCATCATCAGGAGAAAAAAATTCTGCCTGTTAGTCAGCAAAGAATTACAGGAATTAATGACTTTCTGAAGAAAATGAAATCTATGTGTAGTTTTCATTTGTTTTTTTATCGTTAATTCTGGTTATTCCTTGTGTTGGTCAAATCTTTTATGTTGTTTTTTTTTTTTTTTAAGATAGAGTTTGGATAGATTAATGCTGCTCTAAATTCCCTTGTTCATTTTGACAATTTTGTTGGTTCCTGGGAAGAAGATGTGTATGTGTTAAGTGTATTTTATCATTTAGTTATTCGGTAGTGTGTAAGTATATGTGTGTAAGTGTATATATTAGCATGGTTGTGTGTATAAGTGTGAGACCTCAACACCTCTCCAAGCATATCTGTGTGGATAAGAAATGTCGATAGGGCTTGATTTATGAGATTACATATTAACTCTATCTATGTTGTTAAATTTGTCATTAAGCCCGTTTGGATGGAGTGTTTTGAGGCGCAAGTACATTTGTCTTCATTGTCTTCTAAAATTTTTCTAATGTTATCTTTTCTGTACCTTTCTATTTTTTCAATTATAGTACATACATACATAAATACATACATACATACATACATATATATATATATATATATTATTCAAGTATATTCGACATTCGAAATTATTATAAAAAAAGTGTGGATGGTCCTGCATGAAGCCTTCACCACTATAATCAAATTCCATCTGTCGATTATTTATGAGTCCCGTTTGATCAAGAATACAGTTACTTAAGGAGCATTTGAAATCATAGATAATGTTCGTTCTTTGTAATTTTGACTGAGCTGGTGTGTTGTTATTTTTGGGTATAACAAACATTATCTACAAATACATTATCTACAAATGCCCATTAAGTAACTGTGTTCCTGATCAAACCGGACTGATAAATAATTACATCGGTTACACAACTACATGCTTATCAAGACGTCTCACGTTACACCTTTTGATGATAGCTCCATTTGAACCCATTTAAACAGACACACAAATTTACCCGATTCCATTAGGAACATACTAGTACAAAACACAAATATATTAACTGCATCCACCTGCAAAAAATATTAAAAATAATGGAAGATTTAATAATAAAAAAGAAAAGGCCAACTCTTAACAATATTAACTACGAACAAATCCACAATGTGCTAACCGTATTCGGAAATTAAAAACATCCCTAACACACACTAAGACATACAGAACGCACACACTCGATTAAGCTGAAAAATCGAATCATCCTTGTTAATGGCTAAAGGTATAGCCGTAAGCACTCGAAAATATAAGACATTTGGACAGTTCTTACACACCCTTTGTCCAGAAAAGTAAGCTCTTGTTCGAACACAAGAACAATTAAATAAAAGCTTAACCGTAGTACCTTGTCTATCGTTTTTAATGAAACATGCATAAACGAAGGTTTTCTGCCTAAATATACAGCTATATATATATATATATATATATATATATATATATATATATATATATATATATATATTTTATGTTAAATTTAAAAAGTTCAGGCATGAAACAATTTGTGTTTAAATATGCGATTACTTCAAAACGTGACAATTGATCTGTTATCAGAAGTGACTCTACTATAAGCTACCGTCCCACAGCAGAGAAATGGAATCTTTTAATGTATTATATTCGTGATGGATATAAACGCCAAATCAGCACCTAGAGTACTCAATTCATATGAAAAGCGATGCATTATAAGCAGGGGAAGCTACTGTTTTAAAATTCCCTTTCCCCATAGCGGTTAATCGGGGAACTAGAGCAAGTAATCCACATACAAGTCTTTTTGCTGTATCACAGCTCATCAGTTTGACTAGACATCCGATTGCTTCAAGATACAGTGAATGGTTTATTAAACGCCCAGAGCTCGATTTACGAGCATAGATTTAATATATATGTTAAAAGAATTATACGTTTTTTTCTTACCACACGATCTTACTCAACGTTTGATGAATGTGTCAGTTATATGTCATCACCAAAAATGTATATTTCGCTATCAAAAAATAGGTATTAGGTTTTAAAAAAACTATAAACTTTTATGATGTTTTTAAAATAGCGAAATTAACAAAATCGTCATGGATACGTTCAATAATATGTTTAAAAATAAAAATCCAAATCCAAGGTTAAATAGAATAAAAAATTTAAAATTTATTGAATTTAGTATAATTAATTATTAAAAAAGTTTTATGAAGAATTTAATATGCCTATTTTCTATTTAAAAATTAAATACTGTTTTAAAATCAGTTTTTTCTGCTGACTATTTAGAAATATAAACAAAATAAATTTTTAAACATTACTCAGATGTTGATCAACAGAAATTAAAAAAATACAAAATTAATCATTGGGTTGAAAAATTTTATATTAAAATATGATTTTTCTTATAAAAGATTTAACAAATCATCAAATGTCAACACAAAAGATTTTATGTTTTAAATGAAACCAAAGTTCAATAAAACCAGGGGAAACTTTTAATTTTTAAATATGTGGTAATGGCCTTTTTTATTTGAAAATAATTTTCAGTTTTTTGATGATCGGAATCAAGGAGGAGACATAAAATCAGAATAGATAGATTAAAATAGAAATTTATTGCCAAGTTATTGTGTTGACTTGTTGGCATTAATAAGTTAAACAAAAAGTTTAATGGTACATTTTTAATAATTTTAGATTTTACAACAATAATATAGTGCAAATTTTATAAATATATATGGCGAGTATTTACTATATATAAATAAATATATATATATATATTATATATATATATTATTATATATTAGATATATAATTTATAAACTATGAAAAAAGAATAGTTACTACCTGAAAATTGGATATGTCAATTTCAACATCCAAAATGAGTTCAAAACGGATTATTCAATTTGTCAAAATTTATTTTTGATTTGATTATTTAAACAAAGTTTATCAGGATATATCTTTTTTCTTTCAACAGGTTTGAAAAAGTTTTGTAACATTATTTAAAATAATATTCATTTTCTATTTGTTTTTCTATTATTTATATATATATATATATATATTATATATATATATATATATATATATCTGAATATTTGTTGTTAATATTCGAGTAACTTCATTAAAGGCAAAGTTGAAGTACTATGATAAAAATATTAATTTCAAAACGTCTTTTTAAATGCACTGAAAAAAAATTCCTACTTGTAATTTATTATTACTTTTTAAATTGCAAGAATATATATACATGAATCTTTACAGATGTTATAACCGATTTGACAAAAAAAAATTCAATATATATCTTTTTTTAGTATTTATAACATTCCCCAGCATCTCAGATGTCTCATATCATCAGGAAAATATAATGTGCTTTGAATAGCAAAATAAAGTCAAAAATCATAATTACTGGCAAAAAAACATATTTCTGGTTTTACTGTACAAAATTTAGACATTTGGTACAATTTTTCTGAGACTACTAATGAAGTTTTTTTTTTCTTTTTTTTGATTTTGAGATTTAAATGTTCAAACATAAGAAAATAATCAAATCCTTTTTCATGTTTTTTACTTCATAAAACATAAAAATTGATTAATTTTATATTGAATTCATACATAAATGAAGTCAAAATTAATTTTTTTCTAATCCTTTTTTTTCGTGTTGGAATGTTATAAATGTCAATTGTATTAAATCTAATCTTTATATAAGTAGTTTAGCACATTATAACGGTAGTCATAGCTGATTCTATTCAGTGCCGGTTTCAATCTTTTAATGAAGATTACTTCGAGGATCTGTAGTTTTAATTTGTTATTTTTTGGTGTTAGTTGTGCTATCAGTCAGTATTTTTCTATAATATGAATGTGGATAGGAATGTTGGTGTAAATGTCACGCAATAGACGAATAGACGGACACGTTTAGCGTAAGAAGTCTTGATAATTTAGTTGTCGTATATTCAACATATATATATTTATTTTTCTGTCGGAGGTATATTCTGCCAAGGGACATTTGAATAGATATATGATGTTGATTTTGCGTAATACATCAGTTGGTGAGCAGGAGATATTGCGAATAATTAAATTAGTTGTAATATATTTTGTATAATATATGATTAATTTAATTATTTTATTGGGATCCTTGGGAGATATATTGGTACTAATATATGATTTTTATATGATTTTCTCAGCCTGTTAGTAGTAAGCATGCATCTGGTTATAATATAAATATTTGAAATATTTATGTTTGTCTGAGGAAATAGCATGTTCTATTTGACTTAGGTTTTGGTTTTTGATAGCCTCATTTGTTCATCTACAATATGGTTTGGAAGTCATTATAAATAAGAGTTTGCTTAATATTTTTTTAGTTCTAGGGGCCAAAAATAAAGGTACAAAGAAAAGAATTCAATTAAACAAATATATTAGCAGAAACAGTAATACAAAACATATAAATGAACAGGTATATTCAGTCCGACTGTTAGAGCTGACTACTAAAAACTACACACTCTAAAAGGCAGTACCTGCTCTTATTTCTATCTGGGAGAGTCCATGCGTGCATGGGCAAATTACCGTAACATATATACATAAAAAATAGCGAAGATATATTTTATGAAGTATTGTGACGCCATTCTTAAACTGCCCGATGTTACTCGAACTGCCATACATGTGTTAAATACCAATTATCAAAGACAGATATAATACTAGTGAATATTTTTACATCAATAAGGGTGTGATAAAACCGTTGAAAACTGTTACACGATTGATCAGTTTATAGAGCTAATAATAATGATGTATATTAAGTTTTATAAACGTTTAACTCCTAAGATATAGATGGTCAAAACCTACAGACTCCAACTCCGCCCTGTTGATTTTAGTTCTAGTCCAAAAGTCAGCATTGCTGTTATATTCATTGCCACCTTCATGTAATTTTTCTCTGTGCAGGAAGCCATAGATTTATATCAGGATTTCTTGACGATCATTCAATTACCTTTTGTGCTGTAAATCCGTTACGCTCGAGAATCTCACGAGAAAACTTCGATACACGAGAAATAACACTGTCGTCCATAAATACACACTTCAATTTGAATAGTGTGGGGATAGAACATGTACCATTCATGTACCATCCGTACCGTGAAATCGAAATAGATATCACTGTTCAGTTTCACTCTTTCATCGGTATTCCTTAATGGTTTGGTCGAGATTTCTATCCCATCTACACAAGGTGTGGTGTATTAATGCCACCATTTACCTGCAGACAACTTTGGCTACGATAAAATCTATCATAGAGCCCATCCATCAGGTCCATATAGCATTAGTATCGATTCGTCTGTGGAAATTACTTTCGGAAAGTCAATTTTCATGTAGTTCTTTGTCCAATTTTGATGCTTTAAAATGTTTGATTTATAGAGATGAAGTTAGCTTGACTTCTTGAAAGATCCCGATTTCCCGAAATATTCAACAACAGTTGTGTCTTTCGTTCAATTCCAGTCTGTTCAAAGATCAGAACGTTGTTTAAAGATTTCGCTATAACTCTCTTTAGATTACGTTTCGATCGAGTGGAAAAATTCTTAAAGCATTTCCTATTCATTTCAGATCTCAATTTAGTTATACTTTCCACAGCTTTCGTTATCTTTCAATGATCTCTGCGAATCTCCAGTCATATCCGCAAAGTGGATATTCGTTCAATCAATAATTTTGTTATTTCCTATTTTTAAGCATATGTAAAATTTATTCATTCTAACTCTTTCTTTCTCTCTCTCCTTTATATATATATATATATATATATATATATATATCCATAAGCAATCGTTATTTACAACTGCTTCATTCTTGGCATGACCACGTTTAGCTGTAAATGTAAAAAAAAAAACTATATTTTAATCTACAGAGATACACACACACACACACACACACACATATATATATATATATATATATATATATATATATATATATATATATATATATATATATATAGATAACTAGACTCGTTTTGAAAAACCCTCGAGTTTTTGATTTGCTAATAATCAAATCAATCTCGAGGGAAAAAAGGTTTTTTTTAAAAAAAAAAGAGCTACAAACATGAACTTCTGTCGACAAAAAATCGCACCGATACAGGTTTGAAGCCCAAAGAAAAAAAACCCCGATACGAGTAAACAACTAACTAACAAAAGAGCTCAATACAACCGTAGAGCAGACCTAGATACACCTAGTGAGCCAGAAAACCTACCTAGGTTTCACCTAAACGGATCGTCAGGGAAAAATATATATATATATATATATGTATGTATGTATATATATATATATAATAATAATAATAATATATAATATATTATTATTATATATTATAATAATATATATTTAAATAATAATATATATATTAATAATAATAATTTTGAATATTTTCTTAATTTTTGAATCCTCTAGTTTCGGTGTTCAAACGTTGGTATATATTTCTATAGTATAATTGTCAATTAATTAATTGCAAATAAATATATATGGGATGTTCCTAAAATTTTTTAATCTTTTGGGCAGCTTGCATGTTGATGTTACCTGGGATTTTGGTAATAAAATCATCCATTCCTTTTAAATTAAACGAGGACCAGTTTTTATCTATTACTAATGGTCCAGTAAAACATTTGATTAAAGAATCATGTTATACATTGTATAAATTACGCTATGCCAATTTAATAGCAAATAAATATTAATAATGTTGTCTTCCTCTATTTATATGATTTTGAAGGGTGATAGATAATATATATTTGTTCGGATATTTAAGGGAGAATACAAACAAATATTTTTTAAAAGTTTTATTTATTTTATTAATATTTTTTACATATTATTTTTAAAAGTCTTGTATTCAGCCCATTTGTTGGAGTAATTAAAAATATTCACGAAATTAACACATCTGCATTCTTTTGATTTCAAATTGAATTTTTCCTCAAAAACCATTGTATTTTGTCTAATTTTACTGATACAATAATGAAATCAGAAGGTCTGAACCAAATGTACTGCTACTAAAAAAAACTCGGAAACTATTATTTATTTTTTTAATCTCGATTCCAGGACATTTTATTATTTGGACAAATTTCTTTGTACTTTTAATAGAGGTTATAAAAACATTTTATACTGCTACAAAATAAAATACATCATTGAAAAAAATTGTCATTGTATTATAATATCGGGTTTGATGGCTTTTATTTCCCTGTCAGTTTGAATTGGCATGAACTAGAGGATAAATACATCGTTATTTTTGGTGTTTCTGGTTGGCGTTTATATCATCTTGCAATGGTATCGATTTTGTGTTTTTTACATATCTTCCTGTGGACATATGTCAGTTACCTTACTATATCTGTATGTCTAATTATTTTTGCTAGTTCCTGACATCCTGAGATAATATGTTCAACAGATGCATCATATTTTTCGCAGATTCTTGCTTTTGGTTTTTGCCTATTTGATTGAGAAAAGTTTCTAGTTACGGGCATTTAAAACTGAAAAAAACAATTAGGCTTTTTATGCTTGGATCTGGTTCGATACAGTCCACTGATTTTTTTTTCTGTTGGTCTTCATACATTTTTTTTATGATTTTTTAGGTATTTTCCATGCAACACATTGTTCTTCCAGTTTGTTTTTTAGTTTTTTGGGATTTTTTTTTGTAATTTCATTTGGCTAAGTTGCTTTCAGTTATATTAAGCTGCTGATGGAGTGTATTTGGTGTTTTACTATTTGTAGGAGAGACTAATTGGTTTATGTGAAGTATGCTTCCAATCTGATTGTTGTAGTTTTTACAGTTATTTCAAGTTGGATTAGACCTCGGCCTCCTAAAGCTATTGGTACGTAAAGCTAACCAAGATCAGATATTGGTGGGGTGGGGGGCATCTTCATTTAGAAAAGCATATTTCTGGACATGGTTTCCAATATTTTAATGTTATTCAACTTCCATTTAATAATATTACATCTCTGTGTTACTAAGGGTTGTTATTATTATTATTATATAATAGAATAAAAAATTTATTTAATTTTGGGGATATAACAGTAAGAGCAAATATTCGAAAGTATCCACCATCATAAAGACTGAAAAATAAAATTGACAAAGATTATTGTTTAAGGTTGATGAATGAATGTTTTAATTTTTTTTTTTTTTTTTTTTTACGAATTGGTCAAAAAACTCAAACAAAAACATTGTTTTCAATCGTTATGAGTCTCTACCGATTGAATAGAATTTTATCATAAACAATTGTCTTGTAAATTTTTTTAAAAAGCATTCTGAATGTAAAAAAAAAAAAAAAAGTGTGCAAGACTATAAGAAACACTAAAAAAAAAAAAAAAGTTTTTTTTTTTGAAATCGGTTGAAAAAATGTAGGTAGCCTTTCTGTAATCTTTTAGTTTTACAATTTATGATTTTTACTTATTGAATACAGTAAAAAAAAATTGCATATTTTGCTTGTGGTGATTCATAATTAGAATTTGATTTGAATATATTTTCCACTCGTTGTTTCTAATACAAAAATATTAACTTTATTTGGGTTTATTAATTATGATCTAACAAATCTTATTCATTTAGTAGCCTTTCTGTAATAATAATCTTTTACAATTTATGATTTTTACTTATTGAATACAGCAAAAAATTGGACACCATGTGTATTTAAAGTAGTTTCCCGTTCCGGTTATTATTTTTAGTTAGGACTTGTGTATGTTTAGATTTCATTATCTTTCCCAAAAGATAAAGAATTTATCCGATGTTTGTATTCATGTACAATCAGTATAGATCGTTAGATTATTGTTTAAGGTTGACGGACACGCATGTCTTAATTTTTTTTTTTTTTTTTTTTTACGAATTGGTTCAAACCAAACTCAAACAAAAACATTGTTTTCAATCGTTATGAGTCTCCCGATTGAATAGAATTTTATTATAAATAATTGTCTTGTAAATGAAATTTTAAAAGCATTCTGAATATTAAAAAATAATTAAAAAAAGTTTGCAAGAGAATAAGAAACACTAAAAAAAAAAAAAAAAAGTGAAATTTTGTTTTATCGGCTGAAAAATACAGGAAATCCGATCCTATATTTAAAGGAACCCCAACACACAAACAACCCGATGTGAGTTGTCCCCTTCCATTTTCACGATGTCTCTTAATCGTGTTTTCAAATTGATTTTTGTAAAAAAACAATTATATTTTTATTTTTTTTGGCACTGTTAGAACCACCACAAGGTAATTTTATGTAGTCCTGTGAATTTTTTGTTGAAATCGGTTTGAAAAATATAGGAAATCCGATCCAATATATAAACGTTACAACACACACACACAATTAATATTATTTACACACACACACAATCTGCGTTTTATAATTAATTAATTATTATTATTATTATTTTTATTTTCTTTGATTTCTGGCGTTTACACATTTCTTTCCGGGTCCCCCCAGGGACCTAAGGTTAGAAATGGCGTCATGACACTTTCCACTGAAAAAAAAAAAAAAAAAATTACATAGATAAAGCCCTTCGTAAAGTGTGGGCTGTACTTGTCAGAACAATTTTTTGTATCTAATTTGAGGCATGGACTTCCAGGAATCCCTTCAATTAGTCTACTGCAATCTTTTCCAACCAGTCCTAGGGCTCCAACTACAACAGGGATTGTTGATATTCCCATATGCCACATTTTCGAGATTTTTTATTTCAAGGTCCTTGTATTTTGACAACTTTTTTTGAATATCTTCAAAGATACATTGCAGTCAGCAGGGACTGCCATATCAATAAGGAGGCATTTTTTTTTGTTTGTGGTCTTTAATAACAATATCTGGGCGGTTGGCTTTGATTGTTCTGTCAGTGTGTATTGTGTAGTCCCATAGAAATTTGTAACAGGTCCTATCTCCGTAACCGGGTCTGGGTGGTGTTCATACCAGTTTTCTTTCAGTTTCCTTCCCGTAGAAGTTGCAGATTTTCCAGTGCAGATATTGGCCCACTCTGTCATGTCGATTTTTTATATTCAGTGGGTGCCAATATCGTGCAACCTGATACAAGATGATCAATCGTTTCTGGATATTTATCACAGAATCTGCATTTTGATTTGACACAATATTTTTTAGTATATGTATCTTGATAATTCCTAGTTAGCAAGCATTGGAAACGCAGCAAGGATAAAACCTTCAGTTTCAGCTTTCAACCCTGCACTACGTAGCCACTGATGGGTATGGGTTTTTGTCTACGTCAGCTTGTTTGGTACGGGCAGAGTATTGGCCATGAAGCGGTTTATTTGCCATCGTTTCTGTATCTGGTCGGTTGCATTCGTCTTTGCTAATTTTTTAGGTATTTTGCAGTTTCAGCCGGTGTATTGTGCTGTAGTTGCATCTCTACGCCCATTTGAAACTCCATTTTGAATTTTTTGGCTTCTTTCATTACGGTTCGAAACGCTTTTACTTATCATATTTTATTTTTATCATACCATCATCCAGTCTTCTGTAGTTTCCAAATATCTTTGGAGGCCAATTTTTTGTAGTTTTGTAGGATTTTCTAGTTGAACTAATCCTCTGCCTTCTTCGGATCTGGGCACATACAGACGATCAACATCAGCTTTGGGATGATGCATGCGAGATAGCAAGTGAGAAGTTTTCTCGTTTTTTTGTCCATTCGCTTAATTTCAGCTAGAATCCAGTTAAGGACAGGAAAAAGCTGTATTGCACCACAGGGACAGTTAATGTGTTTATGGCTGTTATCCTGTTTTTTGAGTTTATTTTCATTATTTAAATTTTTTACACGCCTGTAGTATTATATTTTTTTTATTTTTTGTTTTCATTTTTTAAATTTTATGATTTCCTTCGCTAATTCCTAGGTAACTTATGAATTTCATCATGCTCCAAGTATTTTAAAAAAAATGACAAAATCTAAATCTATTAAGTAATCCAATTGTAATTTTACCTGAAATTTGAAGATTTACATTACTTTTGCACATTTATCTAATCCGACATTTTACAATAAAATTAATTATTTTCATTTATCCATTTTTTGAGAATTATTATTATTTATTCATTATTAAAATTATTTTATTATTTTTCCTTTGAGAAATGATGTGTACAAATATTTTTTCAAGTTCCGGCTCAGTTTTCTATTTAAAACAAATGAGTTTCATGAGGAAAAAAATAGATAGACAAAAAACCCATAATATCTGCTTATATTTTATCCATAAAATATTCAGACAGAAAAAAAAAAAAAAAAAACATGGATTAAATATGAAATTGGTGAGATTATTATTCAATTATTTAAATAAATTATTATTATTATTATTATTATTATTATTATTTCCAATAGATAATATTAACGAGTTTTTTAAAAATAGGTTTTATATTTCAATTTAAAAAATTTTAATAATTGAAAAAAATACACAAACACACACACATACAACAGGGATCATATATATATAAATATATATATATATATATATATATATATATATATATAAATATATCCATCCAACTCAAATATGGGTAAATATGAGGACATTTTGGGTAATAATAAAAAAAAAAAATACCAACTGGTTTTCTTAGAGAAGACAATTTGAATTCAAAAAAAAATTTTATAGAAGCGTTTTTTTAATATCTTATATAAATTAGTGCACCACTAAATTTTTATTCGTAATTTTTCAAAAAAAATTTTTGGTCCTGCAATAAAATGTTTTAAGTTTTCACCACTATAATTTAAAATTCTTGAGCATGTTTCGGATTTCGATTTTTGAAAACTGACACGTTAAACAGGAAAAACAAATTAAAGAGAATTCGACGAAAAAAAATTATAAATAAATATATATATATATATATATATATATATATATATATATATAAAAATTATTGAAAAAATATTCATTTTCTAATTTTGAAAAGAAAATTTTTTATTTTTTTTATCATTATTGGACACATTTTTGAATGAAATAATATTTTGAATAATTGTTCAAAAATCATATTTTTTATTTAACCTATTGTTCATAATAAAATTAAAAGTTTTTATTATTATAATTTTTTTCTTAAAAACAATATAAAATGTTGCCAAAATAACAGGAATTAGATAACAAATGTTAAAATGGATCAAAATATTCAAAATTGATGGAAAAACCTAATGTTTAAATTATGTGTTTACAATTCATTGTGTGAGGGGTAGGAAAAACGTACAATATCTAATTTATGTGGATATATAGATTTATAAATACAAAACTAGCTAATAATAGAAAGATAGAAAATAAACTGGAAATGGATGTTAATTTTTATCAAATGAGTTATGAGATACCAAAAAGATAATTCCTGAAGGTTTTAAAAGTCGCAGACGAAAATAACACGAGATAATAATATTATAATAAATACACTGAATGCGTTTGATTGATTACATTTAAAAAAAAAATTTTAAAAAAAAAAAACAACAACAGAATTTTGCAACGAAAAGAACTAGAAATCCAATGGAATTGCCACTCATTTCGTCAAAAAGTCCAAAAATTAAAATTTCAGGACCATCAAAATAAAAAAATTTCTTTGATTCCAAGAATCAAAATATTTTATTGTCTAGACCAGTTTATGATTTAAATATTAAATAAGTAAAAATTATTAGTTCATTTAATTTTTTGTTTGTCGTTTAAAAATTTAATTGTAAATGTAATCCTTGAATAATAACTTTGAATCACAAAATACACAAATCATACACAAATACATAAAAATAAATACACACATAACACAAATATATATATATATATGTTAATGTGTATATTATTATACCAGAAAATTATATATAATTTTTGCAAAGCATTATTAAAAAAGAAAAAAACACGAAAAAATAAATTCTCTCTTGCATTTCGTCCTTTACGCTATAATAAGTTTTAAATTTTGTTTAACGTTATGAGATAAATAAATGTAGGAGCTTAGACATTTAAATTTTTAAAATTTACACTTATTCGATAAAATGGCTATCGGCTTCAAATTTTAAAAATTTCATTAAAACTACTTATGATTCTTTTGCCATTTCTTCTGGAATTTCTCCTTTAAAAAAAGTCAGTGTTAGGTGCCACAATATATTTCCTTCATTAAATCATCAAAAACTTCAGGTGATTAAATGCAAACCTACATATATTAATAAGATTTGCAGCCTATTTATTTTGTTAGGTTGAAAATTTTTATTAAAGGATTTTCGTTACAGAATTTATCATGACAGAATGAATTGTTTCCTGCTTCGATTTTTGCATATTCCTGTTGTCAAATAGAGGGTCTTCGAAACAGAACCCTATTTGGCGATAAATATAAATAAATATTTTCATTTATAAATCATTATGTCTATTTATATATATATATAAAATATATTTTGTTTATTTAAAACCATCTTAAAAACGAAAATTTTGATGATATTCAGTTTAAATTTATAATTACAAATAAAATGTAGACAGCATCTTCTGCCCGTCCTCAGATTAAGAACTAAACACGGTATGAAATGTTCCGATTTAGAATGATATAAAAAAAAAAAAGAAACTTTTTAAGTTTTCCAAATTAAAGATTGATATGAATTATATTTTTGTTCTATTTTTCCGAATTTTATTAAGATGGTTTTTACAACTAAATATGAATCTCAGTCGACAAAATAAAAAAAAAAAAACAAACAAATAAAAATAAAAAAAAAAAAAAAACAAAAAACAATAGCGCATATTAAAAACAAAATTTAAAATGACGACAATTTATCCGGGAGCCAACCAATATATTGAATATTTTCTTTCTGTCCTGTATAATAAAAGTATCAGTGATTGAAGTTCAAAATTTAAATTGAATCTAAATAAAATTTTTTTTGTTTTCATATTTCATCCTAAATATTCCAATCGAAATTTAATAACCACTTTAATTTTATTTTAATATATATATATATATATATATATATATATATATATATATATATATATATATATATTTGTGTGTGTGTGTGATTTGTATATAATGTGTGTGTTCATTTGTGTGATGTGTGATATAGTTAATCATATTGTTTTCAACATTTTGATTTAATTACGTACATTTTTTCAGAAATTTAATTTTAAATTTAAATCACATTAATTATACACCGTCGAACGCCAATATTAGAATATTATATAATATATATATCCAATAAATTATTGGATTATATATACAAATACATATGTATCACAAACAAACGAATAAAATTTAAACAGCGAAAACATCTATTTTGCGAAAAATTGTTTAGTTTTATTCATTATAAACATTATTATCCGATGAATATTTAAATATTTTAAATATATCAATATATAAATATATTATAGAAATATGACAATTCAAGAAAAGAAATTCGGATTACCAACACACAAACAGAGAATGTCTCATATCGAGAATATTTAACATTGAACATAAAAAAAAAATTAATTATTTTTAATAATATGTGGAAATCTCCGCATTTTTACCTGAAGACGGTCACATGAGACCAGAAACACGTGTCGTAAAATTATGTAAAACAAAGCATAATATTTTTTCTAAATAAATCCCCATTACAACCAAAAACGTTTGCGGCACCTCTCTTCTCTTCTTTTTAATATACATACTTTTCTCTCGTTGGAACCACTACAACATATTTCTTTTATATATATATATATATATATATATATATAATTAATTTTTAAAAATATGATTACTTTGCTACATAAGAGTTCTGATGATTCAGGATTAGTTATTCCGAAATTCGCTTCAGGATGAAACCGAACTGGGTACTTTAATTCAATTTAATTTTTATAATTAACACTAGCTAATAGAGCTGAAGCAGACTTTAGAAAGATCCGGAAAGCCAAACGTAAGGAGGAAACAAGTGATAAACCGCTGCTCCTTTTAAAAAACATCGGGGAAAGGTGTGAATCGGACGGAATTTATGCGAATGGATGTCTGGGGAAGAGAGGCCTGAAGTGAGCTACAATGGATAGGAAATTGTGGAGAGCCATTAGCGTCCACGTTCCGATAAAACACCGTACATAATTAATGAGCAGTGGCCGTTAGGAATAAAACTGATCTACTCATATGAAGATTTATAAATAAAATGAAATAATTTCGTTTATTCTTTGCCCGTTACCGATAAATGAAGAAGAAAATTTGAAAAAAGACAATATAATTTTATAACATCTATATATATATATATATATATATATATATATATATATATATATATATATATATATATATATATATATATCTGTTTGAATGTATTCAGGATGAATACAAAATGTCAGAGCAAATTTTTATGTTCATGTCTAAGACAGCATACTATATATAAACTTGAAGTGTAGATGATGTACATCTCAGCTTGCTCGGTATAAAAATATAAATTACACCTTGAAATAATGAACATGAACATTGTTTTAGAAATATTTTAAACACCGCGAAAATTTAATATCTCTTGCAATTTTAATTTTAGTTTTTATTGCAAGTAAATATACCATATTTCGTCGCAAAAATAAAAACAAATCTTATATATATTGCGTACTTAATGCAAGTTCAGACGTTTTTAATTTCATTCAAATTTTACGTACATCAAGGCGTGATAGATTACTGGCGAGAGACAAAAAAAAAGCGATTAAACTGGAAAATAAGATCACCGCTATATAAATAAGCATTTCAACGTATATTGCTTATGTAAGTGAAATTTTTACACTGTAAATGGCGGGAAAATTTTACACATACATCAAAAAAGCGAAAAAAACATGAACATTAATTAATTTCAATGGGTATTTTTGGTGCTTATTTTTGCTTTATAAACTGAAAGATTCTGTAAAAATGACTTCTCAACATTTAAGATTGTGCAAACAAAGATTTAATGAAGATCTAATTGATTTCTTTTAATTATTTAATCTCAAACAAGGGGATAACGCCACGAAGACACAACGTGTGACTGAATATGAGAGAATATGACAAGAAGAAAACAGCTTTAAAGAGAGAGAACAATAAAAGAACGGGAATTAAGATGACAGTTGATAACAATTGAAATCGAATTTAATTTTTTAAAGATCAAAGAAACCGGAATAATTTTCACAGGTGAGAGAAATTTATATCACAGAACCTACGGTTACATTTAGACATTTCAACGGCAATACGATGAACCCTTGACGATAATCTAGTACTGCGGTTAAATTCATAAAATCTAGATAGTAATGAGGAAAGTTCATCAAAACAATTGGATCTAAATATTTGGAGAAAAGGTACAGGGAAACTACGTTACACTGGTCTGAAAGTGACTGAAACCGAGATATCAGGCCAGGACCGTTAACATCACAGATTATTTTTAGTGTGTTATACATAAATGTCCTAGACCAGAGGTGACAGCTATATTCAGCGTATGGGTGAATGCTTGACATATACACGTCTAAAATTATTTTGGCGAGAATACAAATTCAAGCACTACATAGTATACTAATATTCTTCGTAAGAGATGTAACAAATTGATTCAATATAACTTCATTTCAACGGAAAACGTTAGTCCGAGAATTCGAAGTGAGTGACTCATATAGAGATTAGCATCAGCCATGCAGATTGAAGGCAAATAATTTTCTCTCAGACGATTAAAATAACCAGTGGAGGCGTTCAAATTAACAAGCCATTTCTTTCTCCATCTAACAATAGATTGCAGGTCTTTTTTGTATCAGCTGCCAATTTTACCTCTTCGAAAAGATCAGACGTACCATTAAAACAGATGTAAATAGTTGTGTCATCAGCAGAGATACCCAGTTAAGAACTGATTCCATTAATGGAAGTTTGAAACAACGTACACCCAAGGATAGAGCCGTGGAAGACATTTGCGTTAGATCGTAAAGATCTAGAAATGCATAAAATGGAAACTTTCAGGTTGCCATTCGATAAGTGTTGAGGGGTTCTCTCCTTTTTAAACAAATGGACTCACCCAGGGTATACATGTACTACTGCTAGTGAATACCCGGGAGAAGAACGAAAAAGAAGGACGAACGAGCGGGAACCAGAACGAACGTAGCGAGTAAGAGTCACAGTGAGCAAGCACGTAGACTCAGTCAGAAGTCATACAGTGATACGTCGATACCAAAGACTATATATATATATATATATATATATATATATATATATATATATATATAGGTTGTTATGGGTTCCATATTTTTTTATACAAATGGACTCAACCAGTGTTACTTGGACTGCTGCCGTTAAATACCCAGAGTCAATCAGAGTAGACACTGAGAGACTGAGATTATGTGATTGAGTTGGAGGTTTTTATAATAGTGTGAGGCAAACCGCTTGTAGAAGTAACAGTTACGAACACGTAGACTCTAAGGAAGTCCTACTTCGACACTGGATTTATTTAGACTGTATATATATATATATATATATATATATATATATATATATATATATATATATATATATTATTGCTACTAACCGTGTTTCTGGTTTTACTAACCGTATTACCAATTGCATTATTGTGTAAATACATTTATTTGTTATAATTCATTCCTGCGTTTTTCATTTACTGGAGAGCGAATTTCATCTCGGAATCCACAACAATATATATTGCTACTAATCCGCATTCCTGGAACTACTAACCTGCATTACCAGTTTGTATTATTACATTAATACATTTATTTTCCTATATTCCTTCTTAGCGTTTGATATTTATTGATACCGGATTTCATCCTGGAATTCATAACAATAAGAAAGATTGAAAAATTGAAAAAAATCCTTCAGAACTGCCATAACATTTCAACTTGTAAAAAAGACAATTATGCCAAGTCCTATCAAACGCCTTCGAGATTTTCAAAGCATCAAACCGCATTCTTATCTCAAGGGTGATCGACTATTTCAGTAATAACCGTTAATACAGTGGACCTAGAGAAGCGAAAGCGATAATTTCTATCTGAAAGAAGACCTTGCGAGGTGAGATGCTTAATTCAGGGTTGATTAGGGTCTCCAGTACTTTGCCAAACATAGACAGAGATCCAGTATTCCGACAGGTAGAAGGATCAGACGGTTTGCCTGCGTTCTTAAAGATTGGAATTACATAAAAGAATTTCCAACAAGCGGGTAAGAAAGGGGCAAGGAGTTTATTGTCACGGTTAGAGAGAACAGGAGCCATTCCAGAAGCACATTTCTTAAGGTCTCTTGCACGGTTATCCTCCTGTGCACATGCTTTGTGGGTATCCAGTTTAGTAATGATAGTAGAATGCATAGAACGTAATATATGCATATCACACTATACAGGCGTAGTTCTAGGTGAAAATATACACCAGATGAGCTACGTGTAAAATTGGAAGAGAATCTATGGTCGAAAAATTCGAAAGGATGGATAGAGGACAAGCTCTTATTTAAGTCTATTACAGAGCGACCAGTAGTCACGAGAGCATAAGGTGCTATATGGTCCTTCATTTTCTCAATAAACACAGTCTTTTTGAGGACAGGATCGCAATTATTACGAGTAGACACAGAGAGGTGTTTGCTGTGAACGGACGAATCACACTAATACAGCCAGAAAAAGTGATTCCTATGGGCTAAAACGGTTGAACTGGTAGGTATCAACCAAGACGAATTTTAGGATTTCACCTGGTATTTTCGAGAAGGTACAAAAGCATCTACGCTTACTTTAATCTGTTATGGTGAAACACACCTATTCTATAGTTAATAGACTCTCCCATCTAATATAAGTAGGAGTAGTAAGAGAAACGACGGTCAGTCGATATCGGACGACCGGCTGAACGGTTGAACTCTCTGCCTTCGGGCGGGAAGTAACCCGAACGAGCCTACGCCGAAGGGCGGAGTCTAGTTCGGGGAGGTAAACCGACCCTGAACCCGTTTATACGGGTTCAAAGGGTATTTTTTCAGCCGAGCCCACGGGCTCGGAGATCCCACGTTAAACCGGCCTTGTGCCACATGATACCCTCATTGGGGGGTGATAAATACTAGTCGATGTCGGACGACATCGAACTCTCTGCCTTAGGGCAGAGAAGAACCCTGACGAGGCTTTGTCCGGAGGTAGACAGAACCGATCCCGTTTATGCGGGGTCTACGGTGATTTTTTGGCCGAGCCTACGGGCTCGGGAACCCCGCATTAACTTCGGCCTTGTGTCACCTATGACTGCATTGGGCAGTTACTAAATAGCGTCGATGTCGGACGACAGTAGTTGACAGTCGAATACGAAAGTAGTCAGCGACCACAACAAGATTACTCTGCGTAATACCTATTATATCAAGTTCCTAACGTTTTGTACGTCGAACTATTTAGGACCGATTTAGTACAAATAGAAGCCTCCACTGCGAAATAACTCCACAACATAATCTAAGAAGAAACCTCAGTGGCATGATTATCAAAGATATGTTTGAGAATATCAATCCAAAATGCATCACGAACAAAGTCACTAAATGAATCTCAACCAGTACGCTGCTAACAGAAATATTTTGTATTGCTTAGAAAGCTTTTGCAGGTTATTTCAAGCCGGAATATATTTTGGGATTGTAAGAATGTTTCGGTTGAAAATAAGGATTTACTAAGAGATATCCTGCTATTTAATCCGTATGTTGGGTAGAAAAAGTCGCACGTTTTTATATATGAATATAACGAGCCCACCCGGAAGTCGAACTCGAATCTTTGATTTTATATCCCGAGTATTTATCTAGTACATCACCAGCATATACAAACTTACAAGTTGCTTATCTTCGGTCATTGTACAAGAACCAATGTTTGAACGAGATATGGACGTACGCCCTGCAAATGTAGAGAAAAGGGAAATAGAACAAAGCATAGCATCTTAATTTCCAAATTTTTAAGCATACGATATTTTTTGAAGCATTCTTTTTATATGGTGTTGTGCAGTCCTTACATCAATATGTCACTGTTTGTCACTATTATCTCGTTGGGAAATTTTTTATACGGATATAAGATTTTCTATGGCTTCTTCTCCCAGGTATATTTGCAGACAGATTTTCTAATAAATAATGTAACGTCAAGAATCCCATGGTTGTCAATTAGGCATTTAGGTGGGAATCATGAATGAATGATTCTAATATCGCTGAAAGAAGTTTAGACAAGTAATTTATGACATCAGAGGATCACTCGTAAAATATCAATCAATAGTAGCTGCCGTGTAAGCGTTAAAATATAATAGATGTGTTACAAAGGATTGCTGTTCATGGTTTACTCTTCTTCACTAGTCGATATCCTGGTAAAAGACTGCTTGCTTTTATGCGTCCGATTAGGTATGGATGTCCAAAAGTAACAAATTCTAATGAGACTGACTCGGACAAAATTTGATTTCCATCAGTAAATCACAGCTATATGGCGGGCAAAATTCTTCAGATAATTGGAAACGACCTAAATGAATTAATATAGAAATAATGATTTGGTTTTCAATGCGAAAAAGACTTAAGACTTTCGGCCTCAGAAAATTAGAGACTTTAGAGATTTATTAAATATTTTTACCTTCAAATGCAAATTCGTTCGTATTTATCTCAATTGAAATGCAGCCGGTAAGCGATATAGAAATTAAATTCATTTATTTATTATAATTATATTTCATAGGTACTATTAAAACATTAGAAAAGGTACGTTTTGTGACTCAGATGAACATGTGTTGCCACTTTTGTAATATCAACGAATACTCGTTTTCATTTTCGTAATGCTCGTTGTAGTAGAGACTTTGTAATCGCAGATAAAACTATAGTAACGCCGTTGAACAATACTGGTGTCAGACGCCTTTGAATAATACGCGCACTAATAGTACTTGCTCGATATTACTAGCTCGAATAGTAATCCATATAGTGATCCGAATAGAGGAATAGTATAGTCAATAGTGTAGAGAATAGTATAGTATAGTAATAGAGCATAGAATAGAAATGCATATCCGTATAATAATAGGGGATAGACTAGACATATCGATCGTTAGTCGTCAGCTTCTTCCTACATGTATGCGTTTCCTCAGTGGTGACTTGGTCTAATTAATTCAATAATAGGATCGCCTGTATTTGGTCACTGGCGATCTCTGTTCAAACTCAAGTGTGGGCAGAGACACTTTATTCCTATATAACAGTATGACACGAAGAGCTGTTTGATGTATTAGAAAAAAGCTTTATTTATAGTGAGAATACTCAACTTTACAGGGATTAAAAGATTTGTGGGAGGCCAGCGAATATGGATAAACGAGCAAGAAACAAGGCTACGATTTGTAACAGGATTAATTCAACACGTGTCCAAATTTATGAGAGCGATGGCTGGACAATCCCCTCAAAGATGAAGAAGAGACTTGAAACAACCGAAATATGGTTCTACAGAAAGATGCTGACGATATCATAGACCTAACGTCTGAGTTTTTGGAGAAAATGGAAAAAATTATTAAACTTATACTGAATATCAGGAAGAGCCAGTTGGAGTTACTGTGTCACGTAATGAGGAAGGAGGGCTCGGTGAACATGATACTCACAGGACAGAGTGAGGGAAAACGGGATAGGGAAATCAGCGCGTAACATACTTGATGGGTTTACGTAAATGGATGGTAAATAAGCGTGTGTGAGAAATAACAAAAAGGCAAAACGTATTAAGATATACACGAGACAACAAGATGTGGAGGGCCTTAATGAGTTACATCCTGAAAATATATGGCATATAAAAAAGTGGGTTGATTCAAAGTGGACCAGACGTGATAACGGGAATAAATATCGAAGAAGATGATTTTAATATTAGTAGATACCTAGGTGACCGAATTCCTGGAAGACTCAGAATGGAAACTGAGATAATTCCTAGAATGGACAGTAAAGCAATATAGGAAGAAAGGAAAATCGAAATCACCTTTGCCTTATACACTTGATTTGGCTTTATTCATCCAACCTAACAATTGCTAATCAACTCGAACAATATTAATCTTGATCCTAGTAATTGCTTATAGACTCAAATATAAATGACCTATATTTATCTATTTCCAAAAGAAGTAAAATTCTCATTATTCACATCGAATACTCATCTATCCCCAAATCCAATAGAGGACTATAAACTCAAATAGAAATGAACTATATGTACATGTTCACGACCAAAATAGGTGGTTACAAACGCATAGTGACCTCTCTTCGAAAGAATCAGATGATTATAGACTCAAATAGAAAGACTTATATTTACTTAACTCGAAACAAGTAAATGGTTATGGACTCAAATATGAAAAGAAAACTTGTATTTAGTAAACAAAACCATGTAAATGCCTATAGACTCAAATATGAAAAAACAGTATTTACTTAAACCGTATCATATACATGATTACAGACAGGAATAAAAAAAAATATATTTACTTAACCCGAACTAAATAAATGCTTATAGTCTAAAATAGGAACAATTAAATATTTACTTAAACAAGTCAAATAAATTCTTACAGACTGAAATAAAAATGACCAATATTTACTTATCCCGAACCAAGTAAATACTTAAGAATTTGAATATGAATACGATTTACCTACCTTCTATCCTGTAAATATTCTTAGACCAATCTTTATCCTTTATTAAGTGACTTCATTTCGACTCGGGCGTTATTAAATTGTTGCAACATTCCTCAGAATTGATGAACACTTCAATATTCACGTATATTACAGAACAAAATTGCTTCATTAAAATTGTTATCATCGAAATTGACATTTTTATTGGTAAACATTTTAAATTTAATTAAAATTCAACAATAGGGATTAAAAGAAATTTGTCATCGCTGATATTATATAAGAAAAATACTCTACGAATAGGAAAAACAATAATGTTCTACTAATAATATTAATCACGCTCCAGAAAAAAATTAATGTCGATTCAATCTAACAATTTTAATTCCAGTGCCTTGTACATCGACTCGGTCCAAATGAGAATTAATTTATCAAATGTGTCAGAGAAAAGCGAAGCGCCGTATAAATAAGACATCTCCGCCATTTTCAAATGGCGCATGCGCCAAAGCTTCGTTAATATCGCCTCATGAATTTCGGTGTCAAACGCGGACGAAAAATGGAAGCCGTCAATATGGCCGATAAATCCATCTGTTTCCGAAGCAGATGTGACACTTCCATTTCTCACTGTTCATCGAAATTGATTACACTTTGCTTTCTCGGCCATTCTTTATTACTATTCATATTCTTAGTCTCGTTGTTGTTGTTATTCTCATTCAGTTGTTGTTGTTGTCGTTTCTGCGAGCGGATATAGAAAGGAAGATATTTGTTCTGAATATCCAGTTACATTTAAATCCCATCGTTACTGAAGAGAGTAAACAAAACAGCAATAAACATTTTCCAAAGTGACCTGATACCGAACATTCTGATTATTATGTACCCTTTTCTGTATCCCTGCTAGTAATTTCTGGTAGATTGAAACATGAACCAAGAGGCAACAAGTCTATATATTCCTAGTCATTTAGTATATATTATTTCTGTTATTTTTAAGCGTATTATTCCAACTGTCATACTATAAGCGTTATGTAAATGCCACGAAACAAATAAATACTGTATTTAACAGGATAAAAGATGTATTGATATTATCGAAGCATATGTATTTCAGCTGGGCATACAGAGAAAAAAAACTTTAATACTGTATCTAAGCATGTAAATATGTGTTGTATAATGGACTGAATCTCGGGCTAAGAAATTGGAGAGACGAGTTCGAATTCCGGTTGAGTTCATTACCTTCACTTATTCGCAAATACTTCTGCGAAATGTATGAATTCATCTCTCCCCAGCTATGGATAAATATCATGATGGAATGGGTTATATAACCATGGTTGGCAATCAGTCTACAGAAAGGGAAACCGAGTTCAATCCAGTCTAGAGTGGCTTCGGCGCCATCATACCATCAAGATAAACCACTGCTGCTTCGGTTTGTAGTATATACACTGTCCATACGATCCTGATGAATTACGGTAGTCGTAATCGTGATCGTGTATTGTGCAAGGCATGCAATAAGCGATGCAATAATAATATTGTACAAAAAACACTTTAGATATCACAGAAAAGTTTACTGTATATAAAAGGTTTGCTGGCAGTACAGAACATCAGATATGTAATCTTTAATATGTCCGACGTATGAAACATTGCAAGTGTTAACAAACAAAATAATACAAACATTTTTATAAAAAACAAGCTTTCAATATAGATTAATATAAAGCGAAAAAAAAAAAAAGAAAAAAGACGATAATCGAGACCTAAGCAGTGGAACGAGAATTGTCTAACCGGGTGGATTAAATAACGGGTTTATTTCAGAATTCCCTGTTGATTGTCCACATCGATATACACCCGAGGGAAACCCAAAAGGACAACAGCGAAAACGTTGAGATAGTAACAACAACAAAGATGAGAAAAAAACAGTACGAATATAAATAGTGCAAATGGAGTGAACACCATTTTGCTATGACCAGTAATGTTTCAGTTGCATCGTATTCTTGTTCAACTTCCTGTTGGTTAATGATAGTAGTGATAGGGAGAAATGACCGAATGAGGCCAAATGTATGGCGCCGGTAGCGAGCGATGGTGATGTAATTAATCTTCGAAAAGTTACAACAGTGCATAAAAGACATCTCGAATGATATTGGAAGGGAGATTTGTTTAAATGCCTTCTGGATTGCAAATGCATAATTAGTCAAAGTCAGTTAATATCCGATTTTTTACATATTTTTCTTTAATCATTTCTAATAAAGAAGATGAAGCTCTACTATTTATTGAGCCCTTTTTAAAATTAAATACTACGGACAATGGAATTATACTCTATTTTTTTCTTATCTGATATATATATATATATATATATATATATATATATATATATATATAAATTTAATGAAAAACAGACCACTTTAAGGTACCATTACAATAATTTATTTCACCAAATTTAAGGTACCATTACAAATTAAAATTTATATATATATATATATATATATATATATAAAAAAAAAAAACAGACCACTTTATGGTACCATTTAATAATTAATTTCAGATAGCACTGAATGTTTTTTTTTATATATATATATATATATATATATATATATATATATATATATATATATTCATCCACAGACAGACTGTTTTGCTGTATCACAGCTCATCAGTGTGGCTAGACGTCAACACAAGTTGCGTTTAGCTAGGATCGAATTGGCATCAGTCGTGGATTCTACACTAAGCCGCAAAACTAACGGCAGGGGATGAAGGTGAATTTAAGCGTATTTATTTTTAGATAAACACACAGTGACTGAGAGAACTTGATTCGATTTACCGAAGATTCTTGCATTATTAGCCGTAATAGTCACTTCCTACCTACAGAGCTCAACCGAAATAAATTTTCAGGAGCAACACACACACACACACACACACATGACACACACACACACACACACACACACACACACACACACACACACACATATATATATATATATATATATATATATATATATATATATATATTGTAGGAGATTAATACAAGATCATGTTAAAAATCACTACACAATAGCTTCATGTTTCGGCACTAAGTTGTGCCTCTTCAGTTGATGGTAAATAACTGGTAAGTAAGGGATTATTTTAATTTAAAAAATAACATACCTCCTCTGTTTCGAAAGAGAAGAGAATTAGATTTTATGTAGGGAGTACTAAGAATTCTTTTAAACGAGGTGGTATCAACATAACCTATTTTCACAATGGTAATTATAAAAATAGAACATCCTTTTCCAAACATGATGGGAATTTGAAAGAATGTTAATAAAACTCCTACGGTATAATGGAAAGTATTAGAAAAATCTAGACGTTGTAAATCCTTAAATGAACCTTGCTCCTTTTGCTTGCAGTGTTGCCACTCACTTGACCGTGTCTAGATTTCTATTTCGGGCTACATTATACCACGATTAAAATTTTCTTTTTTTAGGTTAATTTTAAATTTAGCATAGGTCTAACCTCGTTGATTAATCTGGGTAAACCCACAAGCCTCATTTTGATCCGATCTGTTTTTATTTTCTCGTCTTCTCTTTCGCTATTTGGCTTTTGAAACTTAACCTTTATTCATCAGTTATTTACCATCGGCTGAAGAGGCACAACTTAGTGCCGACATACGAAAGGCATTTTGCAGGGATTTTAAATTAAATGCTACGGACAATGGAATTATACTCTATTTCTTCTTATCTTATATATATATATATATATATATATATATATGGGTATTTGGGTTGCAATCCATCTTTTTTTGTTTTTTATTTTACCACAACTTTGTATGTCCGAGCGCTTTCGGCTATACTTTTAGCCATTACCAAGCATGAATTCTATTTTTACATTTAACTAAATGCATGGATTGTCTTATGCAAGTATCAAAAGCAATAGAAATGCTTTATTTTCTAAACGCGCTCAGCAAATTGTGGCCGTGTTCATATTTGATATTTTGGGCTATTGCTTTTTTTTTCTTTTCTATTAATAAAATTTCGATTATTTTTACACATTTTTTTCATGTGGAGGAGACAATTATATTTATATTATAATCGATTATTGACCTCGGTAGATATTACTAATTAGCGGCATCTTCAAAAATGTGCCTGAAAAGCATATCATGGATTGACCAAAGACATATGAGTTAAATTGGATAAACAGGACTAGTCCGGAGCCATGGATTGTTGTACTAATACTAGAAACTGGGCTCACCACCTTGCGCCGGCGGTCTATTCCATGCGTAAACGAAAAGATTCAGTGTCCACTTTTATATGCTCCATGCCCAATATTGAGAACAGTGCCTATAAATTTACCATTCCTTAAAACGATATATTTTATCATATATATATATATATTATATATATATATATATATATATATATATATATATATATATATATGTGTGTGTGTGTGTGTGTGCGTGTATATATATATATATTGTATGGCAAAGTGGAAATGTTTACTTATGGCGAGTTTCGTCCCTCACGGCTTCATCGGACTAAATTTGTTATGTTGGTAGGACTACACATGCGCATAGCAGAGGGGTGCTTGGAAGTTTAGATTATTTTTTTTTAGCGGACTTCATTTAGCGTATTTTTCTTTTTCCTTCCATCATTTTTGTAAGTAGGTATTCCACACTGTGCTATTAGAAGATCTGCCAGGAATGATGATATGTAGATGACATGGCGATTAAGACACTCTCTATATATTTAAGTCTTTTGGAATTATTTCCTCTTTTGATCAGAGTGACATATTTATGTCAAACTAGTTTTGTAGACGAACGGTTTTCCTAAGTGCTTCAGCCGCTCGTCAGAAGTAGCAGAGTTTACACATGCCACTAAAGAATAACGGTTAATTTCAGAAATGTTGTACTTCGAATTTTTTTTTTACAAAGATGGATTTGTCTATATTTCTGCGATGAGGTATTATGTATATCACTTACATTATTCGGATTATTCTCCCCATATTTGTCGCCATATTTATTACAACGTTTCGGCCGTTGTACGCTCCGGCCTTCTTCAGGTAGTTAGAATGTTGGACTGAATGCTTTATTTATAACATCAGGACAACCTTCAAAAGCTTGACGACACTTCGCAGATATCTCTCCTGAGTAAGACCCCGATACAGGAGAACATGACTAAAGACTGTGTGTACGCTATCCCATGCAGCTGTGGAAAGAAATATAAAGGGGAGACAGGCCGCCCCTTATAGTAAGGCTTCAAGAACACCAGAAAGCTGTAACACGAGGGGAAGTAGAAACATCAGGCGTTGCTGACCACATATCGAGAGAGAAGGGAGATCACCGCCCTCTGTGGGATCAGGTTAAGATCATAGACAAGGAACACCATTGGAAATCAGCACATATGCTAGGCCACAAAAATCTCCTGAGCCGATCAAGCATAGAAATGAATACAATATGGGAACCAGTAAGAGTGAGTGCCAGAGAAAATCAATAATAACAACAAAAATTGCAATATGTGCTCTGGTAAAAATATGGAATTATGACAGCAAAAATTGCTATATGAGCACTGGTAAAAATGGTTGCTGAGACATTAGTTTTATAATACCCAGAAAGGCATACACAGATGGCCTCAATGACACATGCCACAATGGATAAAGACGTTAGTTAGATCCAGTGACAAGACTGTAAGTTCAATACCCGGTTAAGGCAATGGAGAACTTTCAGAGGGAAATTAACAGGCAGCAATAATAACATAATGACATCCATTCAAAATGGCACGTGGAACTAGAACAGTCTACACCAGTGAGCGTAATAAAGGGTTCAGTTCGACAGTCGAACCACCGGAAGAAGGCTCGAGCGTACAACGACCGAAACGTTGTAATAAATATGGTGACAAAGATGAGGACAATAGTTCGAATTATGTAAATATAAATGGATTTGTTTCTCTGCAATATTTTCATCTAATTCATTTTACCATGGGTTTAAGAGATTACTGTTGTTACTGCAGATGTTCTATATATATATATATATCGTCATCGTCGCAATGTATTAATTGACAGCAAGTCTTTTTAAATCTATTGTGTCTGTATTTGTATTCACTTTGTCTGAAAGTGCACCCAAATTTAAAGAGCTGTGCTACTTCATATCTTTGATTCTACCAAACTCTTTGAAATGTCTTTAGACCCGTATTTACTCTCGTTCTACATTAATTCTTCACAGATCTTCAAAGAAGAATCGTTATCAATTTCACACTGTGCTCAGACAGAAGGCACCATTTGTTATTTCAAAGAGTTTCCTTTACTTAAGTAGAAAATATTTTCTCGAGCCTTGGATAGTAAAGCACATTTAACTTAAAAAAATAAATATCCAAGACTCTCTGTATTCTTTCCGGCCTAACAGATTTTCTCTCTCTCTCTCTCTCTCTCTCTCTCTCTCTCTCTCTCTTATCATATATTGCATCAACATCGGCCCCAGAGGTATTGGAGGTTTTACAATGCGCCAGAACGTATCAGTAATAATTCAGTATATATCTTTTTTTTGTTGTGTTTTTTTTTTCGTTTTCTTCTCGATGACAGAACTCAAGGTTTTGCTAAAACCAGTAGATGTTCTCTTCGAACGAGTGTCGTCTATGCAATTCCAGCTCAAAAAATGTTTGCGCTAATTTACTGTTTTCTATTTACTGAATGGAGGTGTTTCATCTCAACAATCATTTCGGATCAAAAGTTAGACATCAAAGAGAAATTTATAAAGGTAACCTAGCGTGTGTCACGCGAAAAGATTGGAAACACTGCGCCACCTGGAAAAGGACCAATCAGCCATAGGAGTTGTAGCGATTGGTGACAGCTTGTCTGCACGGATGAACAGCAGAGCAGAGAGTGGTATATCAAGACTGGTAAATGTTTTTTTTTTTTTTTTTAATCTATTTTGCAATTAGAACTGTTTCAATAGATGAGTATAACTGGTGAATTAAAAAAAAAACTTGTATCATTAAAACGATTCAACTACTCAAATTCTGAAAATGAACTGATGGTGCTCGATTGCTTTCAGGTCAACTGACCGAACCCAGTCGAAGAAATGAAGGCTTTTCTTTTAAGGAAATTTAGTTCCTTTGTAATGGACATGAATCGCAGTGTCAATCTCATCTAGAAAAGGCAATTGGGAACTTGTTTAAGTACGATATTTTAAAATTCAGTATTTTTTCTCCTTACCTCATTTACATTCATTCATAATTTCTGGCCACCAGTATCCGAAGATGCCCGTCTACTAAGACGGCTAGCCAATCCCTGTTGCAGACGCATGGGTAGACATTTTTGTGTTTGTTCGACACCCACAAAGCCCACCTGTGGTTTATGCCGCAACTATGCTGAGAAGACCTTAGTTACAGTTTCTGGGAGAGACCGCGTTATCTGGCGTGATCAGCAATCGGAACAAGGCCAGCACACTCAACCCCTCAGTCACAAGGATTTGTGACATCGTATTACCACAAACACCGATGGCTTCCAAAGAGTTCTATCGAGCCAATAGCACTAACTAGGATTGGATCTACCAGTGGTACAGGATCGCCTCCCCCAGACTGATAATATCTACAAGTGATCTTACTGAAAAATTGGCTGTGGTGATATTTGAAACGGGATCAGAACGCGAACGTTCTAACCACTCGCCGATATATATATATATATATATATATATATATATATATATATATATATATATATATAATATTGAACAAAAAAAAATATTAAAAAATAAAATCTTCAGACACACTTTCCTTGTTATTATTATTATTTCCTTTAGATTCCTTGACTAGTTTCGGCCAACATGGTCATCATCAGGAGAAGAAATATTTCTGCTTGCTGGTAGCAGTGAACCACAGAAATGAATGTCTTGATCGAGAAAATGAACTTTTGTCTGTAGTTTTCGTTTGTTTTTTTTAATTTTTTTATCATCTTACCATGGATCTTTTAACATTCCTTGTATTGGCCAAACAGTCTCTTTTAAGTTGTTATTAGAGATAAGAGCTGGATGGATCTATGCTGCTCTGAATTTCAGTGGTCAGTTTGACAGTTTTATTGGTCCTGGAGAGGGGATGTGTCTCCGTTTAGTTTTTTTGTGTGTTATTTGGTTCTTAGGGAGTGAGTGAGTATGATATGTGTAAGCGTGTGTATTGCTGTGTGTGTGTGTTATCATTTGGCTTATTAGGGAGTGAGTGAGTATGATATGTGTAAGTGTGTATGTTCGTGTGGGTCTGTTTATAAGTGTGAGGCCTCAACACCTCCGTAAGCATATCTGTCTTGTGTGGGTGAGAAATGTGGGTAGGTTTTGATTTGTAGGGTTATATAATAATACTAACTATATTGTTAGGTTTATGGTTTAGCACTGCTGGATAATGTGTTTTTATATATATGCAGTGCGTTCTGCTCGATTATGCAAAGTAAATTTTTCATCTAACGTGTCAATAAATTCTGTTTTTTTTTCAGACTTGGTGCTTCTTACAGATTAAATTATGTTTTCAGACAAGTAAATATGGTCAATGGAAAAAAAGTTGTAGAGTATCATAGCTGTTTTTCTCAAAGTATGTAAAAAGACAGTTTCAAGTGTTCGGTCTGATTAAGCAATCACCATATAAATCCTTAATATGAGTAAGAAAAAGGGTCTTACTGAAAACGATCAAGCTGAAATTACTCGCATGCTTGGAAGTGGTCTGTCAACGCTAGAAATTTCAAAGTTATATAGAGACCACCGTACAATCAAAGCATTCATCTTAGGCAGTAAATCATGCAGAAAGACACCTAAACGATCGCATTTGCGAAAGTTAACTGCCAGAGATCTTCGTAAAATTAAATATGAAGTCTCGAAGAAACCGCATGAAATATTTGAAAGCGCTGGAGTGCCCAATGTTGGTAAAACTAGCCGTTGTGAGATCCTCAACACCCTTGCCAAAGTGAAGAGTCCCATCAAGACCCCCCCCCTTGAGCAAAGCGAACAAGATGAAAAGAGTTGAATGGGCACATAGTTTCATGAAGACCAATTTTAGCAATGGGATTTTCACCGATGAGTGCCATGCTACCCTTGATGGGCCTGATGAGTGGTCATCTGAATGGGTGTTAAATGGTCGACCAGCAGGAGTACGCATTCGTCGACAACAGGGTGGCGGAGGAGTGATGTTTTTGGGCTGGGATCCGCGGAAATGAAAATAGGCTTTAACAAAGTACCCAAAGGGCTTAAGCTAAATTCAAATGCATATTATAGGCTTTTGGAAGATGCCTTCCTGCCCGGGCTTGATGAACAACCAATTCAGAAAAGACAATCGTTGATATTTCAGCAGGATAATGCTCCAGCGCATAGATCAAGAAGCACCACCAATTGGCTATCAGACTATGGGTTCAAAGGGCAAAATTTAATGGTATGGCCTCCAAACAGCCCTGATTTAAATCTAATAGAAAATTTGTGGTCTATGGTCAAGAGGCGGATTAAATATGAAAACAAGCAATTCACCAGCTTAGAAGTCCTGTGGAAAGCAATTGTAAGTGCTTGCTGATCAATCAAACCTTCTGAAATTGAAACATTGACGTCAGCAGTGGACAGACGCCTCATAACGGTTTTGAAGAATGGAGGATGTCATGTTTGTTCGTAGTCGCATTAACAGACTTGTTTTGTTTTGTGTAACCTGCTATACATATGTATTATGTAATGTAGGACTTAGAACACACGATGTATTGTCATATGCACCACAATTCAATTAATAAAAGAAGCACGTTTTGTATATTTCCACAACTTAAATGATTGACAAAATAATAAAATAGTATCAACAACACTTTAGCTTTTTTCTTCAGAATATATTGCTTAACTTGGATATTTTTGGGTAAAGAATAACTCTGCATAATCAAGCAGAACGCACTATATATATATATATATATATATATATATATATATATATATATATGATAAAATATAATTTTAAGGTTTGATATTTTTATGGGTTAAAGAGCTCAATATCATGGATAAAGCATATGTAAATATAAAAGTGGACAGTGAAGTAAACACCCAGGTGCGAGAGATTGTTTCATACTAAACTCAATCGTTAGTCTATGAAGATTGCGTGTAACATGAAACAGGCTGTCGACTATAGGTGTCGACTTTAATGTTCACTTTTAAAGAACAAGCAGGAAACAGATCTCAATCTAATATATTTTATTTTAATAAAGCTTCGTCTGCGTTCAGTTTCTATTTTGATATCATAATTTCCTTTGGCGGGCTGGCACTGCTTGCATTAGTGGCTTTATTTTTGTATATTCTTTAAGGCCGTTCTTCCATAATTTTACGGGAATTACCTTCAGTATATCCCTTGTCTCCTAACCTAGATATTGAAATGAAACGATTTCATTGATGTAGATTACTAAGCAGACGTATCTTAGAGATCACGTGTCCAAGCCTATTCTTCGATGTATGCAAGTTGAATATTACAGTGTAGGTGCTGCCAGTAATTTTATAGTTTTAAGTTTTGAAATGATTCCTAGAATCATGGCTACATAAATATGTCTTTAATCTTTTCGTTTTGAATAACAGCTATTACTTAGAAATATTATTCAGCCCGAGAATGAATACTTGCTACAGAAGCGATACTAACAATACTTAGCGTGGGAATGTTGTGACATTACACACAACAGTAGAGTACACACGGTTAATATACATACATCCTTATGTTTGTCTTAATAATAGGATTTGGTAAAAACTGGTTCTGAATCTTCTTTTATAGTTTCCCATTTCATGTATCCTGTTCGCAGCTATAACATCTCATGTAATTTTTTTTTTAACATTGATTTAATGACGCGGTCATTTTACGCACAAATTTTTGATTGCTCGTTTTGTTATTATTATGATTATTATTATTGTTATTATTATTATTATTATTATTATTATTATTATTAGCAGTAGTAGTAGTAATAGTAGTTGGAAATAAAATGATCTATGCAAATCTTCCCATAATTTGTAACTCTTAAAGTAGAGAAATAGGAAATCAAATAAAACTATATTTCATTTTTTTAACCACGCTCTACTGCAAGTGCTGTCTTTACATTATCATTATCATAATTATTATTATTATTATTATTATTATTATTATTATTATTATTATTATTCAAGAAAATAACTTATGTAACTCTTCCAATAAATTTTACAATTTAAAAAGTGAAAAAGAAAAAAATACTGTATCTTATTATTATTTTTATTTGTTTTTGTTTTGATCTACTGTAAGTGCTATATTATTATTATTATTATTATTATTATAACAAAACATTTCTTGTTCACCTGTAATTTTTATAATCTCATACCGAGAGAGATCTAATATTAAGTGTGAGCAAAGGATGTGATTTGTTGATGTTCCCATCTAATCAAACAAATGCCATCTATTAACAACAACAAAAAACTCAAATGGACAAAACTCTTCGCAGGTTGCTAGAATTATTTCTGATTCGGAGAGATGGTGAAACAGGTATTTTGGTGATATGTTCTTGAGTTCCTTTCTCTTGCAGACCCAAAGCTCCAACCAATTTTAAAATGACTTATTATTTTCTACTTCTATTTCTAGGTATTTGCATTTGATCATATTTTATATATTCTAACATTTAGTAAAGACAAAAAGAAATCAAAGCAATATCTTCTTTAATCGCGCTCTTATTAAGTGATATTATTATTATTATTATTATTATTTGTGTATGTTATGTTTCTTCCTTTGTATCCGTAAACGGTTCCAAACTATAGTGCTTAGGCCGTATAGGAGAATTATCAATTAATTGATAGCAATTTCCTTAGTACATGGGATGTTCCTAGTAGGGAGGTCTTCTGAGTAACCTGTATGTTGATGCGACCTAGGAAACACTTGGTTAAATTGTCCATTGTTTTTCTCACAGAGCGCAGATCTCCGCTAAGTACTGGTACAGACTCAGTCTTTATTCCATACGTCCTGTTAATCTAGATCTTCAGGTCTTTGTATTTGGACAATTTCTCCACAATTTTTATGGAGGTGTTCCTCTCAGACGGTACTGCTATGTCAATCAGAATACACTTACTGAATTTCTAAACTTTCATGATAATAGCATTTCTATTGTCTTTTATTTTTCTATCAGTTTAAATTGGCATGTCCCAGAGGATTGTTACATCTTTTGGATAATTGTGTCTGGTTAGTGCTCATATCATCTCTCAGTGGTTTCGATTTTGTGCTTATTGCTTATCTTCCAGTGCACATATCTCGCTATTTTGTTATGTCTGTGGGTTTATTCATTATTTGCTATTACCAGAAATCATGAGATAATACTTCGACATTTTCATCTTATTTTCCACAGATCCTGTATTTCGGGTTATTTACAATATTGATTATGTGACAGAGATAAGATCTGGCTCCGAGGCTTTGGTGAGGACCCGCAATAATTAGATATTTTATCAAGTTTCGACCCGGTGCTCATCAGCCACCGATGTGATTTCTGTTTGTCCACATTTGGTACTTTCATTTTTCTATGCATTTGTCATGCAACGGTTTGTGCCTCCAGTTTTTTTTTATTATTATTATTACTTTTTTTTTACTCGTTTGGGGTAGATGGAATTCGCTTCGTTTTTGTTAGTAGGATTTCAGGTATGTAAAGTTGTTTCTTGAAGAATATGGTTCCCTTCTTGATGAAGTAGATTTGGTGTTTTGCTGTTTATAGGAGAGGCTCATTTGTTTGTGCTAGGCATGCATCCTATCCTATTTTTGTGTTTTTTAGAGTTAGTTAAAATTAGATTAGAACTCGGCCTCTTAACGCCCTTGGTATCTACAGCCTATCAACATCTCATTTTGGGTCTTTCATCTTCATTTGGGTAAACAGTTTTTTGGTCTTGCCATCTAAAAGTTTATGTTATTCAACTTCCTTTTAATAATGTTTAATACGTATGTTACTACGAGTGCAGCTAAGGTGTTGATAGCCTTCATTTTATTAATGTCATTTAGTTCGCTTTCTAGTACCAAACACTCTCTCCTATAATATTATTTTCGGATGTTTTTTCTTCATTGTTGAATGTTGTATTCCGTTACTTTTCTAATTCTTAAATATTAGTACGTACCATTTTTCTTTAGGTCCTTAATCCTGTTGTTGCCATCAAGGTCTAAATCCGTAGTTTTCTTTTTATTTTACCGCCTTTGATGCTGGCCTTGGCGCATTTGTCGATCCGGACACCACTGGAATGTCTTCCCGGAAGGTTTTGACAATGTTGAATGGTTTTGGCTCTTGATTATCATCCTTGGCAAAGGTTTTAATATCATAAATATGGAATTGGTGAATCAGTTTGCCATTCTATGATTTGTATGCGTAGCTACTCTTGTTCAGTAGGCAGCTGAGTGGCGCTAAGAGAAGTGGTGATAATTGGAAGATCCCGCTTTTGATGTTGATTGGATTCGATGTTAATGACACGTTTAAATGGTTTAATTTTTTGTGTTATTCATTCGCCCCGTAATTAATTTGACCGTTGTGGGTGTATACTCTGTATATTTTTAGACTTTTCTTTATCCATGAGTGTGGGACACTGTCGAAGGCCTTTCTGTAGCCGATCCATGCTGTCAATAAGTTTCTTTTCTTTGTTTTTACTTCTCCCACTATTGGTTTATTAATAATTAATCGGTTTTTCAACCCGGAACATCTTTTACATCCTTTCTGTACTGCTAGGAATAAATTGTTTTTCTCATTGAAGTTCTATGTCCACTCGAATATGAGGATCTTGTATATTGTTGGTATTCAGATAATAGGCCTATACTACTTCCGGTACTGCGTCTCTTCTGTTTTGGGTACTAAGTATATTACTTCCTACGTGAGCCATATTGGGTCTTTTTCTGGCTTTCTGAATATACCATTGTATGACCATGCGAGAACTTTGTGGGTGATAGAGATATTTTTTTATCTGGAAATTGGCTATTCAGTCTTTTCCTGGTTCATTCCAGCTGTTTGTTTTGCAAATAGCAACTATTGTTTCAATAATATTGATATCCGTCCATTCTAAGACACTATATGTTCGTGTTTTCCTGTTTTTTTTTTTATCCATGTAGCTCTTTCATTGTGCAGATTTCCCTCATTTTTCAACAGAACTTCTCGGGTTTCTGGATATTAGGTGGAACATTTTTCACTCTTTTATTTTTCCAAGTTCTCGATAAAGTTTCTTGACATCTTCTTTGAAGATCTTGTTTTGCCACAAGAATTTGTTTCATTTTCATAATGTCTGATTACTTGAGCCTTCGTTAGAATTTGTTATTTCAACATATTTTAACTTTTGGTACCTTAGTTTTATTCTTTATGTCAAGGCTTCGTTTTAGTTGTGTCCTTTTCCATTTTCAGCCCTTGTCTACTTCACTTAGAAGTGACAATTGTCCCCGTAGTTTATTTCTGTTTCTATTTTGTCTTTCCAGACTAGCAATTTCTTTTTCGTTTAATTTATGTTTTTAATTTTTCAGCTAATGTTTCTGTGATCGTTGCCGAAGCTGCGTATATAAGATGAATAATTTCGATCAGGTCCATCGGTCTTTCCAGTTTGTGCCTTAATTTTCTAATTGCTTGTTTAGCAAGTTTTATCGTTTCTTTCACTTGACAGTTCTTTCATCCTTTTGGAATTATCGGCCTTTCCTCGAATGACATTTAGATTACATTCTCCCATTATACCAATTTTTTTTGTCATCTCTGTTTCTCTCTCATAATAGACATTATATTCCTGTATTTTCTTATGTGCTTCAGAGAGATTATTACAACTGGTGTCTATTTGTTCATTTGTATATTTCTGCATTGTGAGTATTTATACCATCGATGTTAACGTTTAATCTATTTTTGATGTTTTTCTAGTTCTATGTAAAGTATCCTTTTTTTTTTCCGGATGATGCGACGCCTGACATTGGATAGTTTGTTGGCATCGATGTTTAGTCTGATTTAGGGGTGTTTTTCTCGTTTGATATCAGAGACTTTGGTCGTTGTAGTTGTTGTCTGAATTATCGTAAAAGTAATAGGCTAACATTACTCTTCTCTAGCACATTTATTTATGGTTCATTTTCTGGGATTTTTCTTTTAATGCATATAGAAGATTTCTTTGAAACCTGTCTGCGGTGTGTTTTCCCTCTAGTTTTCATTGAGTAGACTTTATTCTTGTTGCAGACTTTTCCATCCCAGTCTGGTTCCTCCCTGGGGATCGCGGTACTTCTTAACCAGCGTGACGAACGATGCGATTTAGCAATATTTTTCGTTGTGCCAGCATTATAGTTAGTTCGTGAAAACCTATACGTGTGAACTGGTTTGTGGGCGACATAGTCATACCATGTTGGTTCTCTCGTTCCTCATGCTATCTCTTCATTTTTACTATTGCCAACAATAAAAACAACAACACAATCTTTTTTTTACTATTGCTATTCTTAACAGCAACAGTAAAATCTTCATTTATAAGTATTTGGATCCCAAGGAGTCACGACGTGCTTCACTAAAGTCTGACATAAATTCAGATAGTATAATCATTTTTCTTTTCTTTGATTTCTTATATGTACTCATTTCTTTTCCGATTCCGCCCAGAGACCTAAAGTTAGAAAATGCATCATGACATTTTCCTCAGTAAAAAAAAGAAAGAAAAATAAAATAAAATAAAAAATAAACGAAATTCTTTTTTTAGATAGACAAAGCCCTTCTTAAGATGTAGCCTGTACTCGTGAGAACAACGTTTTGTATTTTTTGAAGCATGGGCTTCCAGGAATCCATTCAATTAATTACTGGTATCTTTTCCAACCAATCCGAGGGCTCCAACTACAACAGAGATTGTTGATGTTCCCATGTGCCACATTTTTGAGATTTCTATTTCAAGATCCTTGTATTTTGATAGCTTTGTGAAGATACATTTCAGTCTGCAGGTACTGCCATATCAATAAAGAGACACTTTTATTATTATTATTATTATTATTTGTATGGATTATGTTTCGTGTACTGCCTTAGTGTTTCATTCTGTGAGATCTAGTTAAAAAAATTATTATTCATTCTCTTTGCACAATTTATTATGTTCAGTAATATTTAAAAATATAAACTGTTGACATTTCCTCTTCATTGGTAATTCTCTCATGACTTTTTAAATCTTTTCTACACAGTAGTTAATAAGGTTCCTGCTAATATGCTCCTCGGCACTTTTTCTTCATCGAACCCAGGCCTCCAACGATTCGGTAATAACAGTTTTTAAGGCGCTGCATGTTCTTTCAATTGCCCTTCCCATACATTAATTTTATTTGTTATATACTGTATCATATATATATATATATATATATATATATATATATATATATATATATATATATATATAATAAATATTATAAATTAATTGATTTAAAATATGTTTTTTTTTCGCTACACAGTTCCAACCATGTTTCAAAAATAGAAGCTAAAAACCCAGAATTTAATTTTGCAATTAAATTAAAAGCATTAGTTCCATTTCATCTTCAAGCGAATTTTGGAGTAACTTTTTAAAAATTACCGGGTTTTAAAGACACAGCTAAAATCACGTTTCCATGGTTACAGAATATTCTACTTAAATTGAACAAGGGTGTCTAGATTTTCCTTATGTCAGTATCATTGTATCAGTTATTAGCTACAATTTGGTAAGGGGTAGGGATGTATTTTACAATGAAACCTGACATCAGTTGAATGGATGTCGTCTGAATTTTTTTTTAAAAAAATTGTTAACGGTAAAAAAATTTCAACGTCATTTTTTAAATTTACAGATTTTCGTTTTTTTTTTTTTTTTCCCTAATAATTTTTATTTAACTACGATTTGAAATATTCTCCTTTTTAATTTTTATTTTACTAAATTCTTTTTAAGAACAGTTAAATGTATTAGAATCCATTATATTATATAGGATTATTTTAACATCAAGTTTAAGTATGTATATGTTTAAGTAATATATATATATTACTTCCTGAAACACTCATAACTATTTTAATGTTTCTAGTCTTTAAACTATGTCTAGTCTATTTATATTAACAAATATATTTTATATAACTGTTAGTGTAGATGGTAGTCCCGAAATATAGATGACTCATGATATTCTATAAATAGTTCAGTGTAACATATCCACATTTATTCAAACTATAAACCCATGCTATACTGACAGATTTCCCATTGAATATATTACGTAATCTTTTATCCTGATATATGTTTACTTTGATTGGCCTACTAGACACTAATTGCTCAAAAGTCTTAACATGTTGTTCTTATAATCGACAATATTCCCAGGTAATTCCTGCTTTTGACCTGTGTTATAAATGCCTCAGTCTCTGCAGCACTCAGCCATTAAAGAGTCCTGCATTTATTTATATCATAATCGTTACTCCATAGCACATATCGACAACGTTCGAAATTTAATTCCCAGGTGTTTATATTTTTTTTTGTCTCTTGTCTCTTAGGATCATTTGTTTTTATATTAGCTGCAATTGTTTGTTGTGTATCTTATCGAATTTCTTCAAAATTGGATTAAAGTTTCTTTAATAAATATATGTTTTTTAATACTTTCCATCTTTACTGCTTTATTATTATTATTATTATTATTATTATTATTATTATTGCTGTTGTTGTTTTTGTTGTAGCGGCCTGTTTCAAACTGTTGACGAAGCCAGATGATGTGTTTTCTCACGGATATGGTAACTAAGGTCTGATCAACATAGTTGTAGTATAAACCACAAGTGGGCTATATGGGTCTCAAACAAACACAAATGTACCTGCGCATGCGTCGTCAATTGGAATTGAATTGACGACCTCGCAGACAGATAACATCGGGAAAGAGCAGTCAGCCATTATACCATCATCATCATCATCATGATCAACAGCAACATAATTATTATATCAAACATATTAATGGTGTTGGTGCTGATACAAACTCTATTATAATTATTAATATTATGCTTATTATTATTTTAGTATTATTAATATGAGTATTATTGTTCTTAAATCAATGACATTGAAGTGTCGATCTTATGCTTGTATTGATTGAATTGTTATTATTATTATTATTATTATATGAAAGTAAATAAATTATTAATATATAATACATAATATTTATATATAATATTTTACGAAAATATATTGCAGAAAAAAGCATGACAGGAGAATATTTTAAATGGAAGGATAAAGTTTTACTAATGAAACGAAATCCAAAATAATACGTTGGGTACAAAGAACAATTAATTTACGGCCTTCTACAAATAAATAATAAACATTTCTCCATTAAACCCGATTTGTAGTGGATATGGATGTTGCAGTTCAAAAATTACTTTTTACGTTCCAAATCAAAAAGGTATTCTTCTGGTTTTCCGGATATATTTGATTTCTTTTCTAAAATCTCAGGATGAAAAACATGATTTTGAGGATTGCTTTTTATCCACCCTGTGTTCCTTGTTTCTGTATCCTACCATTCAGCATGGTGAAGGCATTAAGGGTTGTAGCAAAGTATTTGAGAAACGCAAAACAAAATTATTCCGTCAAATCTTTGTAGACACATACGTTTCGTCTTGGAATTCAAGGCAATGAAGTCTAGTCAAATGTTTTACCACCAAACCAAAGTATTATACAATGAAAATCCCATTGCCGTCAATTTTGAAAAATTTGACCATGACAAACTACTCAGAAATACTAATTCAAAGTATTTCAAACCACAACCTGACCATGAAGCAGTACTTTACAGGAAAGCTTTGCAGGAATCTATAAGAATTTTGTAATACCCTTTGCGCAAAGGAACACAATTTTGATCAAACTATCTTTTAGTTACTAAATTAAAGCTATCAAGGATTCATCTAATGGCCGAGTTATTTCGCAATCATCTATTTGTCTTCACCAACGTGTTGCCTATTCTTATCACATAATAAAATCAAACCAGAATTCTCATAATGAACATACACCGACACATAAAAGATTACTGAAGCATGCTCGTGATTTAATTCGGCATTATGGTAACCTTGGATATCAAGCCTGACAGATGAAATAAATTTTCAATGAAAGGGCTGGAAAAATGTTGCTATAATTTTACTGCAGATCAAAACAGCAAAAAGTGCAGTCAAAATTCATACCGAACCACTTTAGTCCTTAACAGGCACCGAAATTTTGCTCGCCTTTCTAAAGTGCTGCACGGCACCTATGAACATTTTTTTGAAGGAATATGATCGTTTGAAGGAGATTATTCCACAACCAGCCTATTGTCTTTCAAAGGGAATAAAGAACATTAGACACATTTTAACGAATACAAACGAACCCACTCAAAAGTTAATTGGGATTTCCGATCATTGTACTTGAGAAAAACGTCATAGAAAGGGAAAATCCTGTTCGTTATTCAACAATCTAAGTCAGTTCCATCACAAATTCAATGAGAACCATTACAATTTCCTCAGAAGGACATTGAGCTGACTCCCATTTGATAGACGCGCACAAATACGCCAAGCATGACTTGATTATGGTGGGTTTCACGACTGAAAATTTAAACAAAAGATTTAATGATGTTCGACATCAATAGAACTTGCGTAACATTTTATCACAAACGACTGCAATTTCGACGGACACCAAAGCAAAAAAAAAAATATTCACAAACCTCCGACGTTTCAGCTCTTAAAACGCATTAAGATAATTATATATGAAAATTGCTGACGTCCCAACCCAAGGTGAGCATAATCGCCATCATGCTTAAAACGAGAATACTATACTAAGGGCATTAGGGGCATTTGTTTATTTTAACCTCCAATGTAAGCCACTCCTAGTGTAAACATTCAATTAATCAATAATAATCAGTCAGTTATGTGCCATGCATGATACACGCTAAGGCGATCATGTATCTTTCGATAGATGACAGACGTGGCATATTTTTTGCCGAAGTAGGTTGCCATTTCTTTCCCCGGTAGACCAGTTGCCATCCAAGGCTGTAGAACCCGGTCTGTCCTGCTATTTACTCATAGCTGGTGGGAGAAGATGATTCATACCTTTCGCAAGGATGTTAGCATGTAATGAATTCGACTGGAATCTCAATCCGAGCCGCAACCCATTACTCCACCGTGCCATCATCATCATCATCATCATCATCATAATAATAATAATAATAATAATAATAATAATAATAATAACAGACGCGGTTGGGATCCCAACGAGAATGACGTTCCTTTTAAGAACTATTCTTCCAAACGTAATTTTTTTTTTTTACGCATATGAAATTTTGTTATTTTTACTATTTTAACGTAAGCATGAATTTTCCTTCGTATTATTATTATTTAATTTATTTTTTTTTCCTTTAAATGATATGATAGATTAATCAATTATTTAATTTTTAAAATTCATATATCCCTCAGTTTTCATTATCCCCCCAAAAAAAAAACATGACAGGTAAAAACAATTTTTCTACGATATCTTTCTTAGAAGGATTTGTATTTTTTTCAACAGCGCTATTTTCAACGATTTAAATTTTGAAAAATACGGGATTTACAGATGGGCCAATATAAATTATTCTTAAATTTACAGCAAAGATAAACGAATGTAAACTGTTAATCTTTTTTTTATGACAATTATTTTTTTTACTAGGACTAGTGATGGCAAAAAAAAAAAAAAGGAGATAAAAATTAAATTAAAATTTAATATAAATATCTATAGTGTAGTGATGTTTTGTTTCGTTGTTAAGCTGTTTCTTCCAAGTTTTTTTTGCAACGAATTTTGTTATTTTTAGAATTTTAATGTATAGATATATTATTATTTCTACGATGTTCTTTTTAGAAGGATTAATCAATTTTTTTTTTCATTTTTTTTTTTTGAAAACCCTATTTTCAACGACTTTAAAAAATAATTGAAATTTTTTTTTTTTTTTTTTTAAAACAACGCTATTTAAACTTTAAAAAAATATTTACATTTACATTTAATGAATTTATGAAAAGAAAATGCAATCTTTCTAAGAAGGAATATCGTGGAATTTACAGATGGGTCAATAAATTATTTTTAAAAAAAACAGCAAAGACAAACGAATGTAAACTTTTTTTTTTTTTTTTTTTTTTTTTTTTTAACCAGCGTCATTCTCTTTGATTTCCAATCGTGTCTCTGTCTATTGTTCCTTAGCAACCCATTTAGGAGAAGGAAAACTCCGAACAACAACTTTGCAACTCAAGGTGTTAATCGTGCCGAGGAGTGAATGGCTACTGCGTTATGAGGTCGCGAACGATCCCCTACAGGCTTCGGAACCCTGTCTAAAAAAGACCGTTACTCAACGTGCCGGGCAACTTTGGGTGGATTTTTTGGACCCGTGCGTCACTCGTGGGATTAATATGAAAAAAAAAAATAGAAACAAAACGTCCAGTATGGCTCTTCCAGTGGATAAACAGGGAGCCCGTCCTGAAAGGAGGGAACCTACCTGAGGTTAAAAAAAAATCTGCCATAGGAACAAACTCCTACACAAAGAATGAATCTTCAGGTCCCCAAAATGAAACCAGGATAATCCTAATGATGGTCCTGTAAATTCTCCAGCTAGATCCATAACTATAAATTTAAGGAAAGAAAAAATAAAATGGTCTCGTGAGGAGTACAAAGTTGTTATGACTGCATTCCATGAAGCGTTACTCAAACCTCAGAAAAACATCACTCGCCAAACATATGACATTTGGCGAGAGAAGGTTGGGCAAACAATTAGAAAGTACATAGACAAAAATAAACTAGCCAATGTAAGAAGGGACATCATGCGAAATAACTGATTGACAGAGGCTGAAATTAATGAAATAAAAAAGAATTGCAACAAGAATAGATGAATCAACAAAACATGAAAAGGAACCGGAATCGGAACAAAAAAAGTAGTAACATCACACAAACCTCAGGTCATAATGAAAAAACCGAAATACACACAAATCACTGTGAAGATAATGCTGAAAATTTAGAAATGTTGGAAAGGTATGATCTTAGTCAGTCACAAAGACGGTAATAAAACGAGTTCAAAATTCATCGAACAGAATTATTTCACAGAAAACAAGATTAATATACAAAAGCCAAGGATGAAATCATGAGCCATATAAGTCAGATACAGAATATTGCAATGGAGGAACGAGAACAACTCCCAAAATTACAACCAACAAAGCATAACCTCAAAACTATTAAAGCTCTATAATGCAGCACTCAAATTGATTCTGGATGAAGAAGACACTCATATAAATCTCAATGAAGCAATATATGCATCAGCAATAGCAGCAACAAAAAACTGAACATCAAAGTAAAAAAAAAAGGCAGTCTCACATGAATGAAGATCCACCTTGAAAAGAAAAATAGAGAAAAAGAAATTGAACACCTTAGAAGTGAATTATCAGTACTCGATGAACTAGCAAGAGGAGTAAATGTAAGAACTAGAAAAGGCAGAAGAGTCGAAAGAAAATACAATATCAGGAATGAAAATGAAGTCCTATCAACTAAAGAAAAAATAAAGCAAACAATACAACTGAAGGCTCAAAGAATAAGACGCTACGAGAAAAGATCAAGATTCTATAGACAGAACAAGATCTTTCAAACCGATGCAAAAGAAATTTTACAGGAAATAGGTAAACAAAGAATTGAAGTGACAGTCCCCCTAAAATGGAAGAAGTTATACAGTTGGGGGGAAAAATATGGGCTTGCCCTAAAGAACACAAACGAAGAGGCAGATTGGATTGCGCAAGAGTTAGAACGAATGAAAAATAAACCAGAACAGACATGGGCGGGAATCACAGAAGAAGATGTTAAATGTGCACTGAAAAAAAGCACACAACTGGAAATCTCCAGGAATAGATAAAATTCTAACTTCTGGCTATATTATTTAAATACAGCATTGAACAAAAAAAACTCGCCAAAGAACTTCAAGAAATGGTTACCGATCCAACTAAAATTCCTGCATGGATGACCAAAGGAGTTACCTTTCTTCTACCAAAAAATAGTGACACAAATATTCCGAAAAAACTATAGACCAATTACATGTCTTCCAACAACATACAAACTGTTAACATCTATTTTAACAAAACAGACATATTTCTTCTTGGAAAAAATGACATACTACCACTTGAACAAAAAAGGGTGCAAACGAGGCTGCTACGGATGTAAAGACCAATTACTTATTAATAGGATGATCCTGGAAAACTGCTTCCGTGAAAAAAAAAAAAAATCTTAGTATTGCCTGGATAGATTATCGTAAAGCATTCGATAGTGTACCACATTCCTGGATCTTAAAGTCTTTAAGTATGTACAAGGTATCACCCGTTATCATCAATTTCATCAAACAATGTATGTCGATATGGAAAACTACACTTTACCTCAATCATAAAAATGGAACCTATAAGTCTGGTGAAATAAACATCACAGAGGAATATTTCAAGGTGACTCTTTGTCTCCTTTATTATTTTGCATATCACTTATAGCATTAACCAGCCAACTTAACAAGACAGAATGCGGTTACAAAATAGCTCAAAAGAAAATAAACCATCTATTTTACATGGATGACTTAAAATTGTATGCTAGGAATGACAATGAGCTGGAAGGTCTTCTAATGCAAACTGTAAAATGCTTCAGTGAAGACATTGGAATGAAATTCAATTTGGATAAATGTGCTAAAAGCTACAGTTTTACGAGGATCGCTACAACAAACTTCCTCTATTAGTTTAGACCCTGCTGTAACAATAAAAGATTTAGAACAAGGAGAAGCTTATAAGTACCTAGGTGTAAATGAGAGTGAAGGAATTCACCATAAGAAAATGAAAGAAATAGTGCGTAAAGAGTACTATAGAAGGGTACGACTGGTATTAAAAACTGAATTGAATTCTCAGAACAGAATTATGGCCATTAATAACCTTGCCATCCCAGTGGTCCAATATAGTTTCAACATCTTGAACTGGACTCTAAAATGACATCAGACAAATGGATTCTAAAACAAAAAGCTTCTTTTCTAAGTATAAGATGCATCATCCAAAGGCTGATGTAGACCGTCTATACATACCCCGTAAAGAAGGTGGAAGAGGTCTTATTCAGCTAGAATTGTCATACAAGACAACAACTATTGGCTTACTAACTTACATGGAAACAACAAATGACTGGATGATAAAATTAGTGAAACAACATGAAAACAGAAAGAAAAAAAATATTCAATAATAAAAGAAGGCAGTAAATACAAACAACATTTACATTTAGTAGATTCTGTAGTAAATCAAAACAGAAGCCAAGAACCAACTATTGCAGCAAAAAGATAATTAAAAAAGAAAGCCAAGGATAAAGCCCTTGAACAGATGAAACAACGCTGGCAAGACAAACCTCTAAATGGCCAATATCCAGAACGTGCAAATAAACCCAATGTTGATAAAGTTAATACTCATCGATGGTTACGAGCATCTGGATTAAAGTCTGAAACTATTTAACTTTATTCTTGCAGCGCAAGACCAGAGTCTTTTCACTAGGAATTTTCAGGCAAATATCATACATAATAATGTGGATCCAAAATGCAGGTTCTGTGACAAATACCAAGAAACAATAGACCATCTAATCTCAGGATGTTCTATACTTGCCCCAAATGAATATAAAAATCGTCACGATAGAGTGGGGCAATACTTACACTGGACAATGTGCAAACACTTTGGAAAATGTGTAAGCAAACACTGGTATGAACATCGGCCAGCGCCGGTTACAGAAATAGAAGATGTCACCATTCTATGGGATTATACCATCCACACAGACAGAAAAATTGAAGCAAATAGGCCGGACATTATTGTCAAAAACCAGAAAGAAAAAAACTTGCCTACTAATTGATATGGCTTGTCCAGCGGATTGTAAACATAGCAACCAAGGAATTTGAAAAACTATCAAAATACAAAGACCTGGAAATTGAAATAGAAAAAATGTGGAAATTGAAAACAAGAATAATACCAGTGGTAATAGGTGCACTTGGAATTATAAAAAATGGAACAAAACAACACATTGAAAGAATCCCTGAAACCCCAGCTTAAGAGACATACAGAAAATTGTCTTATTAAGTACAGCACACACACTAAGGAGAACTTTGTCTATGTAACGCTAGCAACTTCATCGGAGATAAAAAAAAAAAAAAAAAAAAAAAAAAAATTAACATGAAATGTGGCCATAACAACACACCACGACCTGCCTTAGGTCTTTCCGCAGACTTGGTAGGTAGTGTGTCCATAGCAGAAATCGAATGATGATGATGACAATAATAATAATAATAATAATGATAACAATAATTAAATCTGGTTTATCAAATCTCATCTATCCAGGTTTGAAATTCCAAGGCCCAGTTAAAAACATTATCATTTTATGGCATTTGAACAACAAATAATCCCATTGTTATAAATTCCAAAACAGAATGGCCATTGACATGGCAAACGTTCAGATTGTAATATATACTTTTTTAAATACCAAAAACAACTGCCCTTTTCATCAGAACATGCTGGGGACGGTAACCCAGACCATTGAGAAAAGTTTTGATAGACGATAAGGAAGATCATATAAAGAATTACCTCTCTCACAAGACAGTAAAAATTGATCCATGTCTTTTAAAAAAATGACAATGATTTACGTTTTTTTTTTTAAATGTTCGGTGGAAAATGTCATGGAGCATTTCTAACCTGGAACAGAAGGGATGCATACTTCCAGGTTCATATAGCTGCGAAAAGAAATCATATTTAATCAATACAATAATCCTAATAAATTTTAAAACGATAAAAAAAATTAGTGCAGCGTGGATTGATTATCGTAAAGAATTATAGTGTTCCACATTCTTGGAAAATGTAAACTTTTGAAATTCACAAAGCATCCCCAATAATAAATGATAATATTCGGAAAAGCAGAAGCAAAATACAAGGCCCTTTAAATAAACTATAAAATGTCACATGGGGGCATATCCACAATCCAACTGTTCTGAATATCCCTAGGAATCTTTGGAAAAAATCTCTAAAATTCCTAAGTGTTTTGTTTATCCGAAATCCCTTTTACACATGAAGTGAACAACAAAATTGTTAAAAAATAAATAAGAAAACATTCAATCTTTACGAATGGATGATTCAAATTTTGCCAATGTGTTTTTTGAGTTTTTTTTTGTTTTTTATTGGAAAAAGTCTTGATACGACATTTGGACTAGGGATTAGGGCGGGATAAAACAAAAACATTAAAGAAAGGTAGAATCAACAGAAACATAAAAATTTAATTTATAATTTTGCGAGATTAAGGGAACTGCTAGTAATTCGATTTTTTATTATCACCAGGAATTTTAAAATGAAAATATAACTATTTGGTCTTTGAAGGATTGTGAAAAAAAAATACAGAGAATGTCCGTCTGGTAGAAAAAAAGAATTAAACTCAAAAAAAAGAATATCAGTAGATGGCGATTGGATGTTGTGGATTTTAAATATTTTTGAAATAATTTCTTCTTTCTTCTAAGCTGAAATTCGAGAATGGACGAAAATTCTAAAGTCGTTATTCAAAGGCACGCTTTGCGTTTAGCCATTTCATCCCAATGCTGATGTTTTCGTCTGTGCGTGTGGTTTATGCGTAATTTGGGAAGCAAGAAAAAATTTACAATATTGGTGGATTTTCTTGAAAAACAAGAGAAGACTGGATGATCACTTCGATCAAGTTCATGAAAGTAGTAACGTCTTAATTCCGTAATAAAATCAAGCCAAACAAATTTATTAAAAAGGTTGTCAAATTTTGAAATAGAAATCTCGAAAATTGGCATAAGAACATCAATAAAACCAGATTTGGTTGATACGATTAGGACTGGTTGAAAAAAAGATTCCCAAGTGAACTAATTGAAGGGATTAAGAAATCCATGCCTCTGATTTCCCTAAAAATTGTCCTGACACCTACAGCTTTCACTTTACGAAAGGCTGAATTATGTAATTTTTTTTTTTGTGTATTTAAAAGATATCAATGATTGGCATTTCTAATTTTTCAAATGTTTGCGTCAACAAAGAAAATAATAAACGCCAGAATTCAAAGCTGTAATAATAATAAAAAATAATAATAATATGACTTGAATTGATGAACCCGGAAAACAGAATTGATGAACAATGTCCGTGAATAAATATTTTCATGAATGGTAACTGCAATTTCTTTTAAGTTTTATTACAGTTTAGGTTACATTCCATGTTCTATTTGAATCAAAATCATTAAATACAGATAATTGATGGTAATCACTATGAGAGAATTTATTCATATTGAATATGTTATAGTGCTTTGATTTTTGTACAGAAATATGTATTGATCTTTGGAATAAGAGATTTTTTATATCGCAAAGGATGCAACCGTAGAAGAAGAAGGCGAATTCGAAGATTCGTTGGAAGAAGATGCAGAAGGTTGAAAAGATATCTCTCAAATAAAAAAATTGAAAGTGGAACATAAGAAAAACGGAAGATTAAAAACAGGAATGTTTTTCTTTAATAAATATTCATTCATTATTTTTTCCAGATTTATGATTTTTTTAATATACAATGAATAATTAGAAAATTATATAGAAACTCTGTTAGCAACTTTTCTTTGTCTAGACCAATCATGTTTAAACACCGGTTTCTGTACGAAAAGAAAAAAAGAAAGAAACGATGAGCTTTTTTAAAAAAGATGGAAAGAATTTGGGAAAGGGTTGAACGAAAGAAAAGATGTTAAAAAATAAATTATAAATGAATTAAAGAAGTAGGAATAAAAAAGTTCCAAAATTTTAAGTAAAAAACTAACCACTGAAGTTTTCTTCTTTTCATCATTTTAATCTTTTTATTCATCGAGTCTTTTTTTAGTTTTTAGTAGAACCATAGCCGTTGCAATGGAACAGCTAGGTTTTAAAGACCCCTCGCAATTTAAAATTTCAAAAAGAATATATATATATATATATATGATATGAATCCATGTCAGAATCATAGATCGATTGATAAGAGAAATTAAGAAAGAAAGAAATAAAATAGATTGAATATCTAAATATAGAAGTAATCTCTGAAGAGAATGAGTTGACTCACAACTATCAAAATGAGGGTCCACAATGTTTGTCGTTTCCAGTCAGACATTCATGGGTCTAGATACTCCTTTGAAACGTTTCGGATAAAAAGAATAAGCCTTTGTTATTTTCTTTATGCCCAATTGTCATAATTGTCACTATATACTTCAATGGATCATAAATATTTTATTGAGTACTCACTCCAGAGCCTTTTTTTTGTATGGGATGTAAGCTGGGTTTGAATCAAGTATCGACCATCATAAAGACTAAAAATAAAATTGACAATGATTATTGTTTAAAGTTGACTTTAACCGACGTAGTTTTTTTTTTTTTTTTTGTTTTTTTTTTTTGAATTAATAACCCTTAAAAACATTTTTTCAATTTGTGATGAAACAACCGATTGAATCTTTTTTTTTCAATTCATATTATAAAAAAATTGTTTTGTAGTGTGATTCATTTAAATTATTCTTGAATTAAAATTTAAAGAACTGAGATGCAAGACAATAAAATTGTTGGCGAGACAGAAAATTTAAAATTTGAAATTTTTCCTTTAAATCGGTTGAAAAATGTAGGAAATTTGATCTTTTAAATAAATAAAACACACACACACAAGGGGATACAACCTTTTTTTAATTGTCTTAAAATTCTTAAGTTGTCCCCGTTTCATGAACCATTTACATCAATGCCTTATAATCGTGTTTTCATGTTTCTGTCATGTCAAAACAATTTCTATTTTCTTCTTCTTTTTTGGCTCTGTCCCTTCAGGACAAGGCGATTTTACATAGTCTTCCTCCTATCCCTTGTTGAAATCTCAAAAATTTGTCCTTTTGATCCAATATATAAACAAACACACACGTCACACACACAAAATAGCCCGTTTGATAATGCTTTCCCTATGATTTCTATCTGTTCAGTTTCTGCCCTTTGAGTCTCAAATTCTCCAAGCCATCTTTTCTGATTATTTATCCCAGAAATTTGTCTTTTTGTTTCCTGATTCTAAGAATAATTTTCCTTTTTGTTTCCTTTTCTATTAATATTGAACTCACGTTGTTCAGACGATGCATTCTTAACATCCTTTCTATAGAAACCACACCTCTGTTTTCTCAAGTGTCTTCTTCATCTCTGAATAGATCTACCAATTTATCTATCTAAAGGAGCAATATATTTAATAAGAATCAGTATTCTTTTCTTTTGTTCAAATCCAACGGAAATTAGATATTTTTCTAATACTTTGCTTAGCTTTTGAAATGCATTTTTCACCATCCTAAACGCTCCTTCGAATTTCGGCGTCATCATTTTCTGTATCCATGTCAAAATCACTACCAGATATTTAAATTTTCTATCTTTCCTTCTATTTTGATATCTTCTGGTTTTTAGTTTTGTCTCTTCCTCTTTATGGTATGCATGTTTCTGTTTTTGTATTGCTAAAATAATTTTATCTTTATCATTTTAAAGTTGGGTCCATCCGGAGAAATTTCGATAGAATTTTGATTCCGTTTTTTTTGAAAAGCCAAATATTTTTCTTCTTCTTCTTCTTCTTCTTCTTCTTTATCTTCTATCTCTCTCATGTGCTGCCTTGAGGAAAATCATGTTTAGCCCGACACTATCAAATTTCTTTCCTTTCTAGCTCTAAATAAATTATGCCTATTTTTTTTTATCTACATTAGTTCATTTATCAATTTCTTGGAATCTAGCCATTTAGATCATCCATTGTTTTTCCCTCATTGTTACCTTCAATCTGACCGGTGGGTTTCAGATTTTACAAGACCTGATTTCTATCCCCAAATATTTCAAAATTGTTAAAATGATGTTAAATATAATATATTTATTTCAATTTCCATAAAAACACCGTTAAACATTTCTGTCAATGGTATAAAAAGCCTCCTTCCTTTGCAAAAGAATCACCTGTGATGGAATTGTTCAGCATTCATTGCCATATCGGAGGACGGGTATAACATTTCAGTAGTCTTCTCAAAAGAATTCTAATGATATCTTTCAGTAGCGATTAATACTCATTTTTTGGAATCATCTTTCAATATCCTCAATTTCAATTTTTTGGATTTAAGATTCACTTTCTCTCATCTGTTAAAACGCTTCTCAGATATTTAAATTCTTCCGTTGAACGAAAATATGACAGAAAATTTCCAGGAACAATGAATATTTAAATACGTCTTTATTACGCGTAGAGATTTAATTTGAAAGATCGAGAATATTCGGGTTGGTCTTAACTATTTGTTAATGGCATAATCAACGGCAATATATAAAAATTCAGCTCAAAAAATGACATGAGCGTTGAAAAGTATTTTTGTTACATATATTCTTGAGAATGATTGATTAATGATTCCAATTTAATGGAAAGAAAATTAATGGACAGAAATTCTAATTGTATCTTCTTTCTAAACACCACAAAACGGTCACGTCATTGAAAAATAGTTTGTACCGATATCTAAATATTATTATTTAATTTCACTTCAAAGACTCTAGGATAATGTCTGCTTCGGGACACGATCAGAGCAACGCTGGAGAGTGCCGGGAATCCATACGACAGTTTGACTGAAACCTTACGAGGGTACTGGAGCAGAGTAAACATCGCAGAAGCCAACGATGTTTGCCTGAGTACAAATTTATATATGTTCCTGACCGATGTACCAGCCTTGTTCAAATAAAAAAACAACGACAGATCTTTCTTTTTTTCCAGAATTTTCACCAAGTAAACACAGCGGATATTTATAAAGGTAATGACAAGAATTTTAACTCAGTCTGAAGACATAAACAACCAAAAATATAAATCTGTACCAAATAAAAAAAAATACGCCTAAACCCTTTACCATTTCCTTCGTCTACATCCGTGGTATTCGCACCAACATCTGCAGTGTGGAATCGTTCCTCTTCGAAAATTCCAGGAATTAGCTCTCTGTAGATTAACATTTAAATGTTAACATTTTCTTCCTCTAATTTAATTGGAAATCTTCCTATCCTCAGAAAGGATTCAATAATCCGCATGCATAGATGGGAGTTTAGGTCCGCGAACATCTCCCGCTGGCTAGGAAACTCCCTTTGGAAAATCCAGGCCATTCGAATGTGATCCGTTTATCTCTCTTCAATTTAGTAATTTTTACAACTTAGAGCATGGACATAAACAGCTACACTTAAGAAATGTTAATTAAAAATCGAACTATTTCTGATAACATAGATAAGGCTATCTGTCTAGATCCATTTGAAAATATATTCGTGTTTGATTTAAATTTACACCATTGGCGTTGCTTAAACACTTTTGGTATCCAGACATTTAATTTTCAATCACTCAGTAAAAAAAATAATTATTTGACTTTTCCTATGCGTCTCTCCAGTAACTCGTGCGGTAACGCTTCCCTTTTCGATTTCTGTTTAAAATTCTGACAATGACTCTTGTAAAAATTGCATTAATCATGCCCTTTGGCAAATTGATTATGCCATGCTATCTGTTATACCAGTGAACACTCCACACCCAGTCAGGAACCTCCTACCAACAGAATGTCTTTCAGTTATCAACGGGAAGATTGAGACTCGTTCCGTTATTTGCTTCGCGACGGCTATTGGAAAGTGGTTTTAATTCTTCCTGTTCAAAATTGCGTCTGCTGTCTAATCTATTACCTGATAAAAATATAAACATTAGCAAGAAAATATCAAAGTTTATCTGAAAACTTATCCTCTTTGGTTTTTACCTGCTTGCTCAAGCTATAGATATAAGAACAATTTCTTCCGTTCTTTCTTTACGATCTCATAACGAGTGCAAGAATTTCTCTTTCTTTTCATTGAAAATTTGTTTTTTGTGTTTTAATGAAGCAAATTTAGGGTTTGTTAAGTATAGAATAAAAAAAAACGTATAGCATCAAGTTTGAACTAAATTTTATTGAATGCTCTGGCAAGAAGTTTGAACAATCCACATTTTTAATAAATTTAGAAATCAATTTTTAAAAAGAAATTGAAAAGTTTTCTAAAAATTTTTTTAACCAAAGCGTTTTTTGTTACTACAGGTGAATTCCTAGAACTTTACAAACTGAGTGAATTTTTGCATTAATTTCTTTTTGAATTTACTTTACTTTAAAAAGTTTATAATATATTCAAGATCTGTGTGTATGTTTATGTTTTTTGGTGATTGGATAGTTTTTAATAAACATTGTTTTCATTTGTTTTTAAATTTATTTTTTTTTTTTGAATAGATAATTCGATATATTTTTGAGTCTAAATTGAGCGAAAATTAAATCTCACTCTAATCCTGTTTTTAAACTCAGCAACGTTTTTTTTATATATAATATATATATATAATATTTTAATATTAAAAATTTTAACGCACAAATAAAAACTTTTAAATAAGTAAGAAAAGGTTTTTATTAATAAAGTTGAAAACCAATAATTAATTTATGCCTATAATTTTTTAAAAACTGTTCAAATTTGATTCAAATACTCGTTCTTTAAAATTCTGGAACTGGTCTAATTAAATTTCAAATTCGGTTCATTTTTAAAACAACCAGGTGGCCTTTTCTTGTATTGACGAAAATTAGATCTGCCTCCACGAAAGCGCGTATTTGATGTTCGGATAATAATTTATTCAGAAGGAAAAATTTTGTACCATTTTATAAATCACATATTTCTTGAGAAATGGGAAAAAAAATAACGCATTTTGTCGAAAAATATAACGGTGATAACAGACAGTTTTCTGTTTTTTCAATTCCATTCAAAATTAATCTAGGACCTGGAAAAACTTCGAGTCACAAAGAAATATGCGATTAATTTTAATGTAATTCTACTGATTTATTGAAAATTCTATGAAAAATATTGGAACCCTCTTTGCACGAACAAGGATGATTAATGAAAATAACAATAGTAATAATACTTAAATCAAAATATTGAAAAAAAAAAGAAGACATTTTTGGGTTATTAAGATACATATAAGTAGGTTGTTTGTAAATTTGGCACTCACGTGCATTAAATTTAGGGCAAATAGTATACAGGAGGACAATTTGGTCACTAACCTAAAGAATTCTAATCAAACTTTGACGGAAGGTTTTTTAAAAGTAAAAAGAAATTCCATTAACCCATTGAAAACGCTATGTGGGTCATGAAGGCTTTATGTCCAGGAAATAATGGTTCTGAAGAAAGTAGAAATTTCAAAAAAATGTCAGTTTTCTTTTCAATCAGTCTTTTACGCAGACGTATCTATCTATTTTTTCATGTCACAATAGTAAATATATCAATTGATGATAATATTTATCTATGGCCAATTTGTACATTTAATGAAAAGGACATCAGTATGGGAATAAATCCCTTCAATCTTTTTTAACTATCTAAATCTCAAAACATATAATCAATATGTTATGGTCCGGTTCCTTGTACCACGGTGATAGTCCAAGGTAGAACCAATAAAGAAGAACTCGAACACGGATATGGAATAACACAGATATATTACAAACAGGAATATATACAGAAAAAGAAAGTGTTAGTACGAACAATCAGGTTTAGTAGTAATTGTCTGAACGCGACTCTGTTTCGGACTGCCTCTGACTCGACTGACTGACTCGCTCTGCTGATGACTGACTCCTGACGGACTTCTGACGGACTTCACTCCAGACTTCAGACTGAACAGTATTTAGTCACCCCCACCCACGAGGGCATCATGTGGCACAAAGGCCGGTTTAACGTGGGACCTTGAGCCCGTGGGCTCGGCCAAAAATATGCCCTTTTGAACCCGTATAAACGGGTTCAGGGTCGGTTTACCTCCCCGAAAGAGACACCGCCCTTCGGCGTAGCCTCGTTCGGGTTCCTCCCCGCCTGAAGGCAGAGAGTTCAACCGATCAGCCGGACAGCCGGTCGCCCGACTTCAGACTGAACGGTATTTAGCCCCCCCCACGAGGGCATCATGTGGCACAAGGCCGGTTTAACGTGGGATTCCGAGCCCGTGGGCTCGGCAAAAAATATGCCTTTTTGAACCCGTATAAACGGGTTCAGGGTCGGTTTACCTTGAAAGAGAATCCGCCCTTCGGCGTAGCCTCGTTCGGGTTCCTCCCCGCCCGAAGGCAGAGAGTTCAACCGATCAGCCGATCAGCCCGTCATCCTACTTCAGACTGAACTCCCTGCTTCCTCTTGAGGCGCAGTATTTATTACGTATGGAATAGTCCATTATGTTATTATGGGTAAGGTCCCATAACAATATTAAGAGAGGATAGACTAGAAATAGTGATCTGAAGAGTAACAGAGGATAGACTAGAATTCGATCCATTACTTGTTTCCTACCTCCCATATATGCGTTTCCTCTATGGCCACGTGGTCTACATCGACATGTAATAATGTCTTCGCCTGCGTTTGCTCACTGGCGATCTATTTTTAAATGTCGGCGGTAACCATTTTATTCCTATATAATATTTGTAAAATCAGATTTTCGTAAAGAAGGGATCTTTGCCAACTTTTTGCGTAATTTGAAAAAATAAGGATATGTAAAGGTTAAACATCGTCTTGAACATAACATCATTAAAATTTAAAAAATGGAAGCACCAAATCGGGAGTTTGTTTCAGGAAATGCAATTTTCTGGGGAAGAAGTTACATGTATTTTTATTCCTCCCAACTAAACCTAAAAGTGCATGAGATGTACACATTATGAGGTTATGTATCTTAGATGATATATGTAGAAATGGTTGACCAATAAACTGGAAATATTAATCCAACCATTATCATTTCTTTTGGAAAAACGTTTTTAATGTAACATTATTGGAAAAGATGCTGTCCGTTTGGAACTTTCTCCAGGCAATCGAATAAAAAATGGGAATGAGGACAATTTGACTCAGTATTACGGGACTAAACAATCCAAGTGGTAAAAAGTCTGAACGGTTAGAAAAAATGCCCAAGTTCTCGAGATCATCAGGAGGATCCGTAAATGTACGTTTCAGCCAATTGAACAAGAAAAACATTGAATCAATAATTCATTACCACAAGTTCAAGGGAAAACATTTTGAACTGTTGTTAAACAACCGGGGAAATTAATTATTTCACATATTACAAAACCTGTTATTATTTTTTTTATTAAGTTTAAATATCTAGAAGAGAGTTTTACAAGAAGGACATATGAAGGACATCAAACGATCAGATAAATTTCTTTTAAAAATATTGAATTCCAAAAGGTAAGCAAAGCATTAAGAAACAGGACATTTTTTCGTTAGAAAATAGAAAACATTACTGGATTGTTATTTAATTTGAATTTTGACAATCTTCTCACAGATGAAGACGAAACTTAAAGCAGAAAGGAATGTTTTGTGATTAAGGATGCTTTGGTAATCCTAAGAACTGAAGATGCCAAAGATGGAAGATCGATCTCTGCAAAACCATTCAGAAAGAAAAAGTGAAAATTTTGTTCACATAAGTTCTGAATATATATGCGAATGAAACCGCCATATATGTAATTCGAACTGAAATATTTTGTTTTGTTAATTATAAAGTGCATTAAAATCATAAAATGACATCATTTTATCTCATATAAATCACAAATGTACGAAACTGTTTTGTTATATTTATGTTCAAAAATCTTTTCAATGTGAATTGCTCATAGCCTATTTGTATACCAATTTCTGTTTTCCTCAAAAACGAATACTAAACTGAGGCATCAAGAAAAATTATGAATGTTTATTCTATTTATTAATAATTCATTAACGTACCAAGCAAGGCATTAATACTACTTAGGCACAATGAAATTTACTGAATATGAAATATAGGAAAAAAAAACGAATCCCTGAGATGTCCACACTCTTTGCTAATTATTCTACGAATAAGGGTTTTAAATTTATATATACCAACAGAATATATATTTATATTAAATCTAGACGAACAAAGATTGGTAGATGATGCAAATAAATAGTTAATAATTCCTAACGTAAAGATGAAGTGGGAGAAAACTGGCTGTTTAAAATTTCTCAAAAACCAAATGACTTATATCCATCATCTGAAGAGATCTTTAACTACCATCAGTTACGATGGAAAGATTTCCCTTGTAACTGAAGAGATTTCTAGTAGTTTGGTTCTCAAACCCAACCCAGAGATTATATAGAAAAGATCCATACGATCCATCACTAAAAGAATTAAAAGCAAAAAAAATGGTCAGTTCAGTTTACCGCTTCAGTGAGTATTTGACATCTCTTCCTATCAGATAACATTTTGGAAAGACAGGTCAGGAAATTTAACTTTATCAATGGATTTACCATGTCATATTAAGACAGGAGTTGCTCAGTACTATTTCCAGTAACATGGTGTCTCCGCGCTATTAAAAGATTGACAAAAAATGTTCTACTGAAAAACCACTTCCTAACAGAATGTGAAAAATCTTTCATCTCTATCGCTGCATTTACGGTGAGGACCATCAATACCACATACATTATATCAAACCAACCACATTTCCAATTTATTCCATCTGTGATAAAAAGAAGTTCTACCCGACCAGGTTTTTTTTTTTTTAGAATTTGTGTATTCTTTGACCAGATTTTCATAAATATTTGTTTAATTGCAGAACATTTTTAAAAAATATTTGTGCATTATCTGATAAGTTATTTTAAATATATGTGAATCCGTTAACAGATTTTTAAAAATATTTATTCAAACCAGAAATTTTTCTTAAATATTTTTGGATCGATGACCAGATTTTTTTTTTATTTCTGATTGCAATCAATAAAAAATATAGTTTGTCGGTATTATAAAGTTAAGATTACAAACAAATGGGATCGACATTGATTTATTTAATTATAACATCTGTCAATCCTCAAAGGACGAAACAATATAAAGGCAAAATAAAATTAGTTGAAACTGTTTCTAGGTCTGCTGCTAGGAAAGTTGGTTCTAAATAAGTTTTTTCCTTAAAATTTATCAACATATTTATAAATTACCATTTGTCCATCTCTTGGAATTTATTTAATTTTTATAATTTTTGATCCTACTTTTTATAAAGTCCAAAGACGAATCTGCAGTGTTTGGATCTGACATGGCAGACAAAAATCATTTTCCCATCGACGAAATATAGATTCTCTGTGGCTTTTCACTAAATACTTAGATGTGACAGAATGATATTTAAGAAGAAAATCTCGAATTTTGGTCGATTTTTTGAAAGTCTTCAAAATACTTCTCACTTTGGAACTATCATCCGGTTTCTTACTTCGAGCCTTTTTGATAAGCTAAAATTTAAATTTAATGTTAAACCTTCTACTGTACTTCATGCTTCTCCTCGAAAAAGAGGAACACGTGACCCGCAAAGGAAATTCGACTGGCGTGCAACCGAAAAATATAACGATTTCCAAATATTATCTACGACAACGCAAATAATATATTTAGCTTTATATACTGGCCCAAAAAAGTTTAAGACCAACAGGAAATTTTGATAATTTAAATTTTGCCAGTATTAAAATTGCAAAAAATATAGAATTTAACGTAAACATTATTCGGAAAAGAGTTAAATTCTGTATATAACCTTTAATAAAATAATTTATTTTATATTGTTTTATTAGAAAAAACATATTCTGACATGAATAAAACTTTGACCATCGGTTTTAAAATTATTTCCTCTCCGCCATACTAATATATATATAACATTTATTATATAAAAGTTTTTAAAATATAAAAAAGAACAGGTATATTGACCTTTACTTTTATATAAATACGTATGCTGTTGGTTTACGGAATAAATTTAAGTTCCTATTTCGTCATAATTAGCTGTTGTCGACACCATTATTTGATAATGTTATCTTATCTTTTTCCTAACCGATATTCAGTAGACCCTTGTGCCTGTTAGTTTACTACTTTTGCGTTGGATGACTGAATTAATAAATAGAATACATTCATATTTTCTTTTGATGCCTGAGTTTAAATTCTCAAAAGGAAAACAGAAATTGGTATACAAATAATGCGATAATTACAGAGGTCACATTGAAGAATATTTATTGAACATAATTTAAAAAAAGTAAAAAAAATAATATATATATATATATATATATATATATATATATATATATATATATATATAATTCCGGATATATAATGGTTGTATTTAGAATATAATATTGATATGTCTAATATTAGAAAACCCTTAACTGCAGTGTGTCCTATTATTTAAAAAAGACTATCCAAAGGTTCAAGTGTGCTCTTCAAAGGAAGAAAAATTTGAATTATATTTATTAAGTTGTATAATTTCATCATCTTTCTGTGTCTGAATAGCAAAACATTTACCATATAATCAACAAGAATCTTTAAGACACCTTCTTCCAGAGCAGAACATCAAGGAAGGTTCCCGTATTCCCTAGTTTAAACAGTGCTTTATTTATACATATGACAAGTAGCAAAATTTTGTAGGATTTGAGGAGTAGCTGAAAAACTAAAATATTTTTCCTTTCTATATACCAGTATTTAATAAACCTCTTCTCAATTGTTTGCAATTATATGTCTTCTAGTTCATTTATTGTCTTTAACTGCGTCAGATTAATTAAATATTTTGAAAAATATGTATACATTTAGTAAACCTTTTTTGTTTTGCCATATATTGTCATCTGTTCCTTCGATACTCTCCCTAACTATGACCTTTCTAATTTTCGGCTATTTTAAACACCGACAACATTGCAACAGACTCCAAGGAGCTTGCTATCCATATCCCAGCTGTAAATGTTTGTACTGGTAGAAGTATAGAATGGAACCCCTCTGAACATTTGCCATTGGGATAGACATCGAGGAGAACTAGTTTTGTATTGTTGTTTGGTTTTGTGACAATAAACAGCAAACTATAAAACAATCGTGATTTTTTTTAATTTTCTCCATTATTGAAACAGCTGTTTTTCAGGTCTTTTTATTTAACCAAAGGAGTCTCCATGTTCATTTTAGAACTTCTGTTCCTGGACTATCTATAAATGATACATGCAAGGCATTTCGGCGTCGTATAATGTTTAAGAAATGTGTTTTGCTAAATCAATTACAATTGAGTATTGATTCCGATTAAACAAAAACATCAATATTTCTTTTTAAATCCTAATAATTTGCTCAAATAAATCACTATGAATGCTATAAGCATTAAGATATATATAACGTTCTGTCTATAAAAGAAAATGTGATGTTGACAAGACTCCATTATTTTGATGATATGTATTAAGGACATTTTCGTTTATGGCCTCTTACTAGTGTCCTCTGCATTTGTAGAGGAACCCAGGTAATTATTTAGGTTTTTAGATATTATCCCAGTTCATTTTCTGCCTGAACTTTATAAATTTCCTTAAAAATTATTTTTTTGAGGTTCTCTGCTTACTATCGGAAAAAAGCAATTTAAAACTTTAACATTCTCAAAAGTTTATGTGGGTGAATTTCATAAATAAATGTCATATATATTTATATATTTATTAATTATATATATATATTTTTTTTGTTTCACCCCAAGCAAGGGTAAAAGTCATTAGGACGCAAGAGGTTACAGAAAATTTGGAGCAAGATCAGATAGGAGTGATAGAAGAAAGGATGAGGAGAAGGGTAGTGGATAGATCAAGGCAACTGGAGATGTCGATTGACATTACATTTGAATAGCTGGAGATTATAGCTCTAAGGGAAACTGGAATAGGGAAGGGAGTTCCACAACGGAGAGGTGCGAGACATAAAGCTATTGGAGTGAAAGAGACGGCTACATTTAGGAGTTTCGACAGTGAAGGGGTGAGAGCGGGATGCCAGCCTCGTAGGGGGCGCTTGAACTCATGAAGTCTGGGAACCAGCGAATACAGCTCCTCGGAGCAATTGCCATGAAAGTATTTGTAAACAGACAGAGAGAGGCGACGGCGCGTCTGTGAGAAAGTGACTGTAGACGAGATGCCAGAGCAGGGCCAATTATATTGCATATCCGCCTCTGGAGCCTATCAAGAATTGAGGCAAACAGAAGGGGCTCCAGACCATATATGGCAGCAATATATCCATGCAAGGGCGAATTGTTGATTTGTAGATCTGGAGGATCGATTCCGGGAGAAAATAATGGCATGGCAAAGAGATTTCTTTTTATTCTTTCGGTGGACGAAGCATTTGACTCAAAATTTTTTGTTCCATCTCAGGTCATTAGTCAACGTGAGATTAAGCACGCAGAAGGTGTTCTGAGAAGTTGAGGTCAGACATTTTTGCCACATTTTTGTCTAATCTATATTTAATTCGTAAAACATTTAAAAAAATTTAATCATTTGCAACTTACGAAAGACAAGTAAACAAAACCTGATTTTTGAATCAGAGATGTTGATTCAAATTTTATTTGATATAAAACAACACAATATTTTTCCTCAATTTTCAGAAATTATTCCATACAATTCCTTTTGACACTTTTAAAAAAATCAAATTTAGCCTGAAAATGCAATAAGAAGTTTGCAGCTTTTATAAACCGATGATACCAGCAAACTTCTTTCCAAATGGTAAACTTGTTTAGTGTTATTTTTGTTTAATAAGACAAAAAAAAACACTCCAAAACTTTCAAAAAAAAATGAGATACAGGTTTTCGAAGATAAGGTATTAAGAAATAACATTTCTGGTTTCAAAACGAGAATCGACTGAAACGCCTTTTGATTTAATCTAGTTAAAAATTTCAAGTAAAAAATTTTTGTTTTCAAAATGTGTTCTCATTTGAGCAATGATGAAAATGAAAATTCTTGGAAAAAGTATAGGTACAAATAAATTTTAAGTCTTTCAAAGTCCATTTTGTAAGAATTTAAGAAAAATGAAAAAGAAAAAAAAGGGGAAACAGTAAGAGGACTCGAAGAACCAGTGGGGGTTGAAAAGGAACAGGGACAAAATTGTGAAAAAATTTGAAAAGAATCAATTATAAATCTTGCAATTTTCATATCATTTTAATATTATATATATATTTATATATATATAGTTAAAAGATATATAATATATACATTGATGATATGAAATATATTTATTCAAAAAATAAAAAATTTTAATATAATGAAACATGGTTGTTTTTCTGAAGAACCATATTTAAAAATTTTTTAATATAATATATATATAATATTTATAAATATAAATATGCATATATATATTAACTTTAGGTTTCTAAAGGTCTGACTCTACGTTTGTATAGGTTTGTCTGGCTTTTTGTTAGTTAGTTGTTAGCTCTTTTTGTCGTATCGGGTTTTTTTCTTTGGGCTTCAGACCTGCATCTGTGCGATTTTTTGTCGGCAGAAGTTCATGTTTGTAGCTCTTTTTTTTTTTAAAACCTTTTTTCCCTCGAGATTGATTTGATTAGCAAATCAAAAATTCGAGGGTTTTTCGAAACGAGTCTAGTATATATATATATATATATATATATCTCTGTTTTATAAATATATATAAGAAATATGGATATATATATGTTGTTTTTCTTTGTACCAAATACAAAGGTCGTGAAGATAGTTTTTGATGAAATTTTTGACTTTTGAAGGGGGGAATCTGTTTTTGCTGGGACAAAGTAACCATTCTGTATATAAAATTATTTTAAAAGTTGTAGAAAATTTACTTATCATATCAACGTTCGGGTGAGGTGGATTTATAAAGACCAATCTTGTTGGCACTTTTTTAATTATTACACAAGGTAAGGTTATATTAGCGCAATCTTTTATTTTCTTTTTGAAACTCTCCAAATTTCCCTTTGAATAAATAAAAGCAAAGCGTCAGAAGCCTGTTATTTAATTTGTATTCCATTTTTTTTGCAAAAAATATCGATCAATTCTTAAAACAATTTAACTCTTCCCAGTTCTATATTAAATTCGACAAGCTCATAATATAGGTACCTCAAATAGAAATAATAGACATTTTAAGAAATGAAATATATTTATAATTTTTTTTTTTAAAATCGGTTCCATTTTTTCAAATTCGAGGATATTTAAACTGTTTGTTTCTACCCTTTTCCTGTGATCATATCGATTCTCTTGGGGAAAACCTCTGTAGACCAAAAATATAGCAAATTCAAACCTTAGTCATATATTCTCTGCAAATATCTTTAGGACGTGATAATCGTTCATATATGTTGTTTCTGATTTATGTTTTCGTTCAGATGTCTGCTTTTGGCAAAAAATCAATCGAATATAGATCGATCTGAATACAGTTTATTTTCAATCACGCGCAATAGACGGATTTTTTGTTATTTTTACAAAGTTAGTCAACCGGTTTGCCATTAAAAATATAAATCATTTTAAAATAAGACCTCATTTTTGTTTTAGTGCGTTGATTTCCTTTCATGATCGACAATCACAGGCGTAGATGTTTTTTTGAAACTTCACTTAAATACAAAGCCGAACGAGCAAATGTAAGGATGGGAGCAGAAACATTGGGCAGCACCTATATATTGAATTATGGGAGGTTTAAATACGTTTAGAATATAAACATATATGCACATGCGGGTTATGACACATTCTAGTGTTATATATTTGCACTTATATTTGTACCATACAGGGATCGGGAATTGATTTTGAATCTACCGTTTCAAATGAAACCGGGAAGAAAGAGCATGGAACGAGGAAAAGTTTTTAATTATACTTTGACCTCGAGGGCCTAAAATATAAAAAAAAAAGAAACAAAAAAGACTGTGTTATTTACTAAGATTAGGATTAGTTTATGCTGTCAGAACGCCCTAAGTGTAGAGAATTCAATGGGAACATAATTCACTAAGATGGAACAAAAAGGAAGATGATTTTGAACTTCGAAGCTAAGTTTTTTTTATATACCTTGTCTGATTATTTCAATCCCATTGAAAGTTACCAGAGCGACAATGCGTTTTCTTGACTTCGATCTTCCATGATGTTCTACTTTAGTTTCTTCACGTCTGCTTCCTAGTGTTATTATTCTTTCATTACTATCCTGTATAATTAGATTCACGGGTATAATCTTCATTCGACCAGGAATCAAATGATGATTCATTTCCATCCACTGACATAGCAGACGTCGCAATTTTTAACGTTATATAACTTCTCGTTGGAAAGCCATATCACCGATTATATTGTAATATATTCTACTTAGAACATAATTAAATAATGCCGAAACTACAAAAGTGAATCTTATTTAATTTATTCCATCTTTCTTTTTTTTTTTTATTTATTCAGCCATTTTTTTAGTGGATTTATATATCGACTATGCAAACATGAAAGAGTTTGATCAAAAAAATATTAAAGAGTTCTTTAACTACTGAACTACTTTGGCAGTTATATAAGCATGAAGAGTTTATACATACACAAATCCACTATATATATATATATATATATATATATATAATATGATTTCAGTGATAGACATATTAATGCATTTTATGAACAAAGCAGTCTACTCAAATGTAACTTTGAAATGTATTCTCAAAATTCACAACAACAGCCATCAATAAACAAACAGAGCATTTAATACCCTCTTCACACAAATCATTTAATAATGAACTGAAAAAAAATAAATATTAGTTGATAATTTTCCTAACATTTTTTAATGGATAGAAAAAAATAACGACACAAATAATCATAATTTAAAAAGTCACCATTAAAAATCACAATTAAACTCATAATTAAAATTTTTATTAAACCATAACAAAAACAAATTTGTCAGAAACCAGAATTAAAAGAAAAGTATGACAAAAAATTATATATATATATATATATATATATACACTAACATTATAACCTGTCTTCGACCGACTGTTTTTCACTACAGGAATTTTTTGCGTTCAATTGGAGCATTTTTTTTAAAAAAAGTCAACCTTGGAAAAAATCAATATTAGTATAACAACAATTTGTTTTTAACTTAGGCACATCCCCAAATGGGGGTTCAATTTGAATGGGGAGATTACTTGTTATTTTTTGTGTTCTCAATCTTGCAAGGAAGGAACGTCTTCCATGGACCGTCATAATAATAGTATACGATAATTTTATTTATAATATATATATATATATATATATATATATATATATATATATATATATATATATATATATATATATTCAACTCTCTAAATCGATTGTACGATTTTTTTTTTTTTTTTTTTTTTTACAGATATTAAATTTTGCCTTTGATTTTTGCTCAGAGTGTAAAAAATCGGTTTTTTCGATTTTTCATCTTCAAGGTTATAGTATTTTATCGCCAATTTAGACTCAACACCGGCATTGAAGAATTATTATCAAACAAAACAAATTTAATCGAAATCGGTGGAAAACTGGAACAAAATGTAACAACATCCGAGCAAACACAAAACAATTTATATATATATATATATATATATATATATATATATATATATATATATATATATATATGCACACACACATTTTGAGAATTATAGATATAGATAATATTATTGTAATAATTTACTTATTTTAGTAAAGTTTTTAAAAAAAGATGTATGCCCAAGAACAGATAGTAAATAGTAAAACGTTGCTAAGAGTTAGAATGACAGGAAGTAATGGAGCCATTGTCACCACCAATTTGGATTCGAAATGTTAGGCACTGAAGAATTATCTTTCAAAAAAAAAAAATTCATCGAAATCGGATGAAAATATGTAGAAACGCATAAACAACATCTGATCACACACATACACGTTTTGAGAATTATAGATATAGATAGATGAACCACTGTTCAAAGACAAGTAAATTAAACTCATCAATTATTTTTTTAAAAAGCTAAAAATCACCAACGTGATTTCCGCCAACATTATATAAAAAAATTTAAAACTTCAATAAACCAATGTTGTTGATGAATTTTTGCCTTCTAAGATAATGTTTCTTTTAATAATACAAATAAGCCTACATTGGTTATACAAATATTACGTTTCTGAACCTATGAATTTAACATTTATCTGATATTATTTCAATTAAATAATATATTACCACTAACACACGCACAAAGAAATCCTGCAAATCCTTACTAGTGACACTCAAAATAATATCCTTCATAAAATATAAAGCAACAAAACACCAAGAATTTATTTGCAGATAATAATTTAATAATATATATTTAACAACTAACTTAAAATACGTCACAACAACAACACACTGATTCATGAAAATGCAATAAATATATAAAAAAAATACATACATAGCGCGTGAAGACGCGTTATTTGAAAAATGATGACAATACCATAGAAAATATATTACATAAATTTAGAAACAACATTATGAAAAAAGAAAACTGTTTGAGAATATTTATGAAAGGCAAAAGAACTCGCCTATCAGACAATTTCTAGTCAAACTTCCATTGGAAAAGGAGAAAATTTTCCGAAATATAGATAAAAAATATATACATCCTTAACAAACAAATAAATTTCATTAATCTTTAACCAAACTCTATGGAAATGATATGTAATTTTAATATATGAAGAATAATATTTGGAAAGAATTGTCTCTTCAAGTACTTCTCTGTTCACCTTCAGGCATGGAAATTATTTTGTTTTTTGGTAAAATTCAAGTCGCATCCTGGACGGAAAGCAAATCGAAATATGATTTTTTTTAAATGTGTTATTGATAAAATGCAAACTTGTGGAAAATTGCAGTTGCGACGCTAAGGTTGAAAATTTAAGTGATAATGCTTTTTTTACTAATATGGTATAAATTAAAATTTTTTGTTGTAAAGTAGTTCAGCATATTTAAGGAAAACTTAATACAGTTTATAATTTTAAAAATAAGGATCATAACATCCATTTAAATGATTAGTGGGTTAATTCAATAGTTAATTTAAAATTTAGTTAGCGAAGGGATTTCGCCGTTTTATATAAATTAACTTTACTAATTTACTGTTTGCATGAATCATTCATTGTAATATAAATTGTGCGTGTGTTTGTATATAAATGAACATTGAAATCAACACTCAGAAGACGGCAGGCTGTTTCATGGACCATTCGTCAGGTCTGACAATTGCGTCAAGCATAATACATATATATTGCCTCTGAGTATTGATATCAATGTTGATTTAAAATATATTTTTACGCTCTAGTTCTGATATTGAGCTAAAACTTTATCCCATTTAGCAATTAAATTAAAAAACTATATTTCACACAAGCGAACATATACTTATATATATATATATATATATATATATATATTATAAATTAATTGATTTAAAATATGTTTTTTTCCTTACACAGTTCCAACCATGTTTCAAAAATAGATTTTTAAAAACCCTGAATTTAATTTTGCAATTAAATTAAAAACATTAGTTCCATTTCATCTTAAATTTAAAGATTTTTCGGGGTGTTCAGATCATAAACTTTTTATTTAACTACGATTTGAAATATTCTCATTTTTAATTTTATTATACTATATTTTTTTTAAGAACAGTTAAATGTATTAGAATCCACTATATTATGTAGGATTATTTTAACATCAAGTTTAATGAACATGTATATGAGGTTATATATCCATTATATATATATATATATATATATATATATATATATATATATATATATATATATATGAGGTTACATTTATAAATAGTGGTCATACAACAGGATCATTTTTTGTTTTCGTCAATAAAGCCACCACATACTTTAATTACTTCTTTAAAGTTATTGGCATTCTTTAGAAAAATTTTTTTTGAGTAGCTGGCAGATCTCCCCAAGTATGCTTCAAGTACACAAAAAAACTCACTCTCACTCCTTAAGTATTCTCTTCGTTTCCTGTCCTACTCACCATTTACTAATTTAATGGGAGAATCTAAACTATAATTATGAATTATAATTTTGAGAATAAATAATTCACGGAAATATGTTGGAAAGTTTCTATGTGTCCATCTTAAATTGAAAGAAAAAATTCAAAATATATGTAAAAATAAATCATCAGTTGAAACTCACATGAAGATATAAGTACATTACATACTAGCCAAATTACCTGCACCTTGTTGCCTGTCAGACATCTTATTCTAAGTAAATAATGATTTACTTTAAATAATTGGTATAATTTGTGGAGAAAAATGATTCATTTCAATATTACTCAATGCGTTTGCCGTTGCGATCTCCATCTTCTGGATTTCTCCTTCTATATTTTGGATAGGAGTGATTCCCTTGTTCAAATTTCATTTTAATTTAAATCAAAGAGAAAAAAAAATTCAGTCGGATGTTAGTGCTCACCAGGGACCCCCTTTAATCGAAATGAAATATACTTATCCAAGTACACTAGGAGTCTTTCCCTTATTCAAATTTAAATTTAATTTATATCAAATGAAATAAAAAGCAGGTCAGGAGATTGAGACAGTCAAGACATAATATTGTCCTGTTATTTTTTGCAAGATGTAATTTTTGCATAAATTAGAAAAGTGTTTCGGTTCGTTGACTTGTCGATTTTTTTTTATAATCAGTAACGTATAAACCCTCATGGTATAGAATATCTTTGGAATATCGAATGATATTTTTCTTTTATAATGATTCCCTTGATAAGAATTAAATATGTCGGCATGTTGATAATTTCGAAGTGTTTACTTGGTTAATTGTGAAAACATAATATAATGTTTCTCAAACAAAAGACCAACAAAGACAGACAAAGCCCAATTTGAACTTTTTGATAGTAAGTGAAGCCTCGAGAAAAACTGAAAAATAAATGCAAATACGCCGTAGTTACTGAAATTTTATCTCTTACTTTATAAAATACAAAAAAAAATCGCATTCTTAATTGGTTTTTAAAGTAATGCATGGAGATCTCAAACCATATGGCCAGTTGTATACATATACAGGTTGTATCAAAAATATTTTACAAAATTTGGGGGTTTTTTCATCAAACTAAAGGACAAAATTCCATATAAACATATGTCTTCAAATCCTTCGATTTTGAGTTGTTGTTATTATTATTATTATTGGCCCGGCTTATAGCGGAGGTGCGGATCTCGGTCTTCCCCAATCCATATTTTGGAAACGAATTCTGATACAGCCCTGCTGCCTCGCGTCCATTACCGTTCGGGCGGTCGTATGTAAAAATCATATCTGCCTGGTCACAATATAAATATCCTGTCTTTGTTAAACGGAATAATTTTCAGTTACCTCACAACTACACACGTTAAACCTTGAAGTCAGACTAGCCACTAATATACACAAATGGCAAATTTGACCTAGTCCTCATGCCAAAACAGCACCATCCACCGTAAACTTTCTTTGAACTTAACTCAAAAACAAAGGATGTTTGAACATATGTTTATATGGACTTTGTCCTTGTTTTGCTATGAGGAATCCGCCCCCATAATTTGGGAAATTATTTTTGATACACCCTACATATATAGGTATATATATATATATATATATATATATATATATATATGAAGAAACATAGTCTGAAGATGTGCTATATATATGGGATAAAGTGCTCAATATCAGATATAGAGCGTGTGTAAATATAAAAGTGAACATAGAAGTCAACACTTAGAGGAAACAGTCTGCTTCATGCTAGATGCATTCGTCAGGCCATATATATATATATATATATATATATATATATATATGCTTGCATTTATATGTGTGTGTAAGTGTTTGAAAATTCTACTAGTATGTTTCAGCTTATATTCATGATTATCCTGGCTTATCACACAAAGTATATATAGACAGCTCTTACATTTGACAATTCTATTGAAGTAATATCCATCTCCATTATACCTCTTATGGAGAAAAAGTGCGTTTACGACATCAGAAAATATATGGCCACATTTACTATACAAACAAAACTATCTAAGTTTGTACGCGTAACGTAATTGTTATTCGCTAGAAATTAGGATTAGAGCGTTGAGTTAAAATTCCAGTCCTGTCTGATGACTTCGGCTTCGCACAAATAACACTAAAATAGAAAATTTGTCACTTTTCCGTAGATAGGGATTAATATACGCGCAAACTGGGCTTTTTAACTTTGATCTGTAACATGCCTAGAAGGACATATCTGTATTCAATCCGGGTTTGGCGTTGGTCTTGAACCTTCATGATCTGAAAATCTACCTGCTGTAGAAAGCACAATCACAACACATACCGTGGTGAAACTGCGGTCTTATATTCTACAGCGGTATCTTCAAAACATACATACATTAACAATCTACTATTTTCTGGTCTGGCTTCTAATTTCAAATGGCGAAGTTGATGATACTTTATTGCAGAAGTAATTACATTTAAACCAAGAGTAAGTACACACGGTCATTAAGAAGGACAATGTCGTTGAATGCTGTGTTTGTAAAGACTGTGGTTTATTGTGTATCTTAAAAGTTGTTATGGCGCTGCCATAGAATATAAAGGCCCAAACTGCGAACAAAGATCTATTGCCAATAATTATGAGTTGTGGACGAAACCCGCCGACTCCCTACCTCCACCAACTCAGCCAGCTTGTTTGATACAATCATAAAAAGAGAGAACGATATACATTAAATGTCCTCCAACTCAACGTCGTCATTTTACAAACGTCTGGGAGCCTCGGGTCGCGATGTAATGAATCGGGAAATTTATCAAAGTGCGCTATCAAAAAGAACTATCTTCGAACCGAAGTGTGTAAGTTGTTTATTTATTTCTTAGAGACAAGTCGCCGGTAAAGGGTAAGGAGAGTCGAGGAGAAGAAACTAGACGACTAAAATGGCTAAGCAGAAACAGGAAAATAAAGAAAGATAATAATGAAAGCGAGCGAATGGTATAATTATATCGCATACTTTAAGGTAGCTTTTGCTTTATTAGGAGTTTTTTTTCTTTGATAAAAAGAAGTTGAATTTGTATAAATATACTGTGACGTGCCAAAAGATATTTTAACAGTATATAAAGGAAAAGCCAATTGACGCCCCAAAAGTTGGCGTCATCGAAATACCCAAACTCATACCAGTATTAATATGAATTTTAGCCGTTTCATATAAACAGCTGGTATAATACTAATGAAAAGACCACGTGATTTATCGATTCCAAAAACGGGTGACAGGCGGATGTGAACTTTCATTTCTGGAAAATGTCTCGTTTTATGCTTTCACCTTTATATGTAATAGCAAATGGAAGACTGTGCTGCCCACTGTAGACAGCGCAAGTAATAACTACGTGTCCTTAATCGGGTGGCATGAAGCAGAAAGTAGAATTATATGTGATAACATGCGATCGTTGCTAGTTCGAATCCCATTCGCATTCAATGTAGGAATCACCAAAAATACATTCCCAGAAGTTCCTTATAACGCTCTTCAGTTTTCATTTTGGAATCGAAAATGTAATCGCCCATTCTTTGTAAGAAGAGTCTGGGGGAAGTAATGAGTTTTTTTTTTGGTTTTTTTTTGTACCGCACAGGAATGTACCTGGCTCCTGCTGCCATGCTGTGCCTTTACAAGCGTCAGATCAGGACAAGCATGGAGTATTGTTGCTGTTTCTGAGGCTGGTTCGGCCACGATTCACTGTCCAACTTTGACAGTGTTAAAAAGTGATTCTACACCATCGTACCTAATTAATTATTTTCACCCAACTCTATCGCTATTTCCATGGCAAATGTTCAAACGAGCTACATTCCTTCCTCACAACACTTCTGACTTCCACCGCTAGAACTTGTCATGCCAAATACACTGACGTCAACTCATCTGTTTTCCCTTCCTTTTACTCTAGTCAAATGGAAGATCAGCTCAGTCAGCTATTTCTTTAGTATTACAACTATATGTATCAGACTCCCGAGGAGATGCTTCCCCGATCAGTACCCTCTTTCTCTCCTCAAATCTTGAATCAACCACTGTTTACCCTATATATTCTCATAATATACAGCTCTTACCTCCTCCTCGTTTTATGTCCTTAAAACAACATCATTCATTAACTCTTTACCTTGAGCGGCTCTTAGGCCTTGCATTGAATGAATGAAAATGTAAGAAATATGGAAGCCAAACTATCAAGAGGGTGATCCTGTTAAAATTGCGTCACAAGAGACAGTGCAACATGTGAGAGGGGGAGGTCACTAACTTGACACTGGAAGATTGACAATTTACTCCGATAACATTGTGTATTGCTTTGGTTAGAGAAAAGGGTACGGCGAACACGTAGACACCATGAGAGCATAGTAGTTAACAAAAGGTCTTTAAGGTATTGGTTCCATAATATTATGGTGTACGTTTATATGGACCGGCTGCTCACATCATTGTCCGCTGAACACTATTTATATTACTTCGTGATAATTTACATCCATTTATGGCTTCCATATACCCCTGCATCTCTGGGCAACTTGAGGCGTTGTAATGGTTAGCAAGATGGCGCACTAAAACAATTACGACTAAGTAGCGAGTTCAAACCTCACTAGGTGCCCACTACATTCGGCCATTTGATACATCTAAGCTAAGATCCTCTTTCATCTAGGGCATTTCTTATCAGGATAATGAACCATTTTTATCGGGCCAGAATAACCCAGGAGATATACTAAGAAAAGTGCTGCCGCCACATTCACTCGCCATGACTTCAAGTTAACATGTATTAGACATGGTGGAAATATTTATTCTAAGAGAAATTGACAATTTAACTGGAACTACAAATAACAGTGTATTCTGGACAGTATCCCGATATATGTTTTCAAGTTTTTGCCCTTCAACTGGTTAAAATGGCGTCTTAGACGATGTTCGTTCATAGCAGTCATGAGAGAAAATATAACGTACACAGGTTTATATATTAAATATATATTCTGATATTTATCTATATTAAATATATATTCTGGTATGTATATATCAGAGTCGGACCGTATTTTTAATTTAAAAAGTGATGCTTTAATTAGAGATGGTAACAAAAGTCTATAGAAAGTTCCTTAATCGATCATAGGCAGTTGTTTTGCGTCCAGACTATTCCAACCATTCAACTTTCTTGGCAAATCAGTTATCACAGTCTGGAATAATTAATAATAAAAGTAATGAAAACAAAGGCGAAGCTAAATAAAATTGAACCGACCATGTACCTAAACACATCTCAATTTAAAAAGTTTAAATTTTTAGCGTTTTGACACTTAGTGTTTCTTATATATATAATTATAACCAACGTTGTAATTTTTCTATTCCCCTCTCCTTCGTATGTATATATGATTTCATGAAGAAAAATATCATTTATTCCGATGAAGTCCTAAATAACGAAAGACATCAAAGATATTTTGTATCACTTGGTCATTAATTTATCGAGTAGCTGTTTATCAATACAATGTGTGTGGATTTGTGTGCGTATGTACGTGTGTGTGAATAAATGAGGCAA